>PVJX010000229.1:104515-320028 GCA_004027295.1 Dolichotis patagonum
TCCGGTCTCTCCACAACATCTCTGCCTGATGACAACTTCCTGCCCTCACCCTATATAAACTATGTTCACTTCCTCAATAAACGAGACTTGATTGGAATTGCTCAACTTGTCTCTGTCTCTCTTTCCTCTTGTCCCATTTTCATCCCATCCCCGTTCCCCCTCCAGGTTAGACCCACGGATTGATCCGCGGGCCGGATCATAAGCCACATTCAAGATTTATGTATTGTGAATTTTACTGCTGTGAACATTGGTAGGCATTTATTGACAAAACATGATGTCTTGAGTTCCTTGGAGAAATGACATAGAAGGAATATAGGGAATATCCAAGGTTGATTCTTTGTTCTTTTTATTAGTTCTCATTTCCAGCAACAAGGTAGGAGGTTCCTCCTCACCACATCTCAATCACTATTTGTTATTCTTATGTCTTTATTTCTTGAGCACAAGTACTCTGTCTGGAATATGATGGAATCTGAGTGTTACTTAAATTTACATTTCCATAAAGGCTGAAGATGTTGAGCATTTTTTCTTATATATGTTGGCCATTTGTTCACTTCACTTGTGCATTTCTTGACTGAGTATTTTATTTTAGGTGGTCTAATTTCTTTGAGTTCTTAATTCTACATATTAGTACTCTGTCTCAGTAATAACTGTCAATAAAATTTTAGCACTGTTTGGTTCATCTCTTCCCTTAGTACTTGATTCATTCCCTGTATTTTTTGAAACAAGCTCTCATATGTAGTTCAAGTGCCACAGTCTCACCATGTAACCTGGGCTAGCTTAGAACTACCACAAACCTCCTACTTCAGTCTCCTGAGTGCTGGGATCACTGGCATGTGCCACCATGCCCAGTTGAAATACTTTGTGATTTGGTAAAATGCCAGCTTTTGATTATTGCTGCTATTTGCTCTGCAACTGTGGTTCTGTAGAATACCCTTTCCAACATCTATGACATTGTGTTTTATTTGTTTTATATTCGGGTAGGTACAATGTTATGTTTTAAAGCATTCCTTCTAAAGTCAGGAATGAGACAGTGATTACCACTAATGCCACTTCAGCATAGTACTTGTAACATTATTTAGAGCAATCAGGCAAGAGATAAAGATGTATAAAAGGAATACATATAGGAAGGAAAATACTCACATTATCATTATTGGAAGATGACTTGATATTCTACATAGAAACCAAAAGAAGTCCACCAAACATTGTTATAATTAATAAATAGTTTCAGCAGTTGTCTTATTTAACTTTTTGATTTCTGGACAAAATACTCCAATAAGGTGTGGTAGGAGGCCTGGAGGCTGAGCCAGGAGGATCACCTTGACTTTGATAGAAGCCTGGGCTACAAGTGATTTCAAAGACAGCCTGAATGGCATAATGAAATCCTGTCTCAAAAATGCAATGAAAGAAAAGAAATAAAAAAGAAAAGGAAAGGAAAGGAAAAAAGAAATACTGTCTTTATAGTGTAAAAAGTTAAAGAATATACAAAATTCATTATCTACAATAGATAGTGTGAAAGGCAATGAAACTGCTCAAAAAGAAAGAGCAGAGATAGAGGAAAGTAGAAAAGAAGTTAAGGAAACAAAAGAGAAGACAAGAGTAGTCAAGACTAGACATAATTGATTAGGTGAAAGACAGAGAGGTTTGGCAGTGAATAGTTCATTGTTGCCAAACAAGCAAAAACAAGGGAGATAGAGGGCACAAGCTTCTTTGTGTATCTTATTTTTATGCAGGTGAACCACCCTATGTCGATTGTAGCACTCACACTTTTTATCCCAATTTAGGACCATCAATCAATCACAAACTACATTCAGCCACCTCTGAAAAGCCCAAACTCCATGACTGCATGAGGCTTTATGGGGACATTTAGACAAAAAACATAATGAGAATTTAGTAGGATATAAGATCAATTCATAAAAATATTTAGCATGGTAATAAATAGCATGAAGAAAAAACATGGTAGATTCAATATGAATGAAATTAAAAGGAATTAATGAAACTAAGGAAATGAAGGAACCTTACAAAGAAACAGCAGTACTCTGAAAAGTAGAGTCTGAATAGGATGTCAAAAAATTAAAAGATGTCTTTTGTTCCTGAAAATGTCAAAACAGTATTGCCAAATATCTATACTCCTGAAACTGTTTATATATTAGATAAAGTCACAATCAAATAACAACAGAATTTACAGATGGAAAGAAAGGAGTCCTATTGTTCATGTGAAAGCAGAATAGATCCTAATAACAAATGAAATGTTGGGCAACAAGTTTGAAGCAAGAGGCATCACAATACCTGACTTCAAAATATACTACAATATTAGTTCTACAAAAAGCATGCTAATAGAAAATCATAGATATGTGGAACAATTGAACAGACTGAAGAACAAAGAAATGTCTCTAGACATATTTAGCTATTTGATCTTTGGAAAAGAAGAAAAACCATATGCTGGAGGAAAAATATCCTATTCAACAAGTGGCGCTGGACCACATGGAAGAAGTAGCAGAGGATATAGACTCTCTGAGAGTAACTGACAAGATCCTGGATAACAGCATCATAAAGAAGACAAGAGGAAAGAAAGTGGGTTCCCTGGATACAAGAAGATCCTAAAGCATGACATGAAGCCCACAGAAAATAAAAGGTATAACTTCAATGAAGAAGAATGCAGTAGATTGTGGCACCCCCTCCCTGGTACAGGACTCACTGTGCAAGAGGAGCTGTTCAAACCTGGGAATGCACAATAATGCTAAGAGTGATGGCTGGCAACTGTGGAGGTCTGTGCAAACAGACACTGCAGGACAGCTGAGCACCAGATGTGGAGGACTGCATGGGATGGTGGTCAATGCTGAGCACATAGTCCTCCAACAGGGAGACAGCAATCAGCTAGGAGTATTTTGGAGATGACCTGGATAAACACAGATGCCAGTTCTATGGCTGACTTCCTGTAGCAGCTTCTAGCTGTGCTCAGACCCATAGAAATTGCTTGAACTGTGGCAAGCCCAGTGAATCTGTTCTTAGGGCAGACCTGTTGAGATTATCCACTACTCCACCATAAATCTACTGATGTGCTAATGGGCTGTTGGGATACATTAGCTATATTCAGGCCTCTGTCTCCACAGGTCATCTACTATTAAAACCAGAGTAAGTTGACTACTTCTTTTTCTTTTTAATTTATTTTCTGTTTTCTTTCTCTTCATTGTTTAAATGAGTGTGGAATTGGTTCCTAACCTCTTTGTGGGTGGGGGTCTGTTCTGCTCTTCCCTTTATCTCTTCAATTTCTCTTTTTCCTCAGTCTTCTACACCAGTTCCCTCAAGTTGACATCACCCAATTTGTCCTCCAACTTTACTTCTGATTTCTTTCTCTTCTTCCACTTCTGCATTTTCACATTAATCCATTTTAAATTTTAACCCTCAAGGGAAAAGTTGTCACTTTCAGACTTACATATTGCATATAATTTTTTGGTTTGTTTCACATTTTCTTAAAAATCAATAAGCTAGTTCATGTGATTAAAAATTGCAAGTTAACATTTAGCTCATTTTCTTATTTTCTAGTCTATGTTTGATGGTATTGGTATCGTGATAACTAAAATTGGCATAATTATTTGAAACAGCTGTCATTTCTGATAATTCATGACTAAGATTAAGTTGTGGTCACAGAAAATATGGTGGCACAGTGCCAAAGAGCTAGGAACAATGGCAACAAGCAACTTCTCATCTCCAATAATCTAGAGAGGTTAGATCTTACAACAGACTCAAAACCCAAACCAGCTACACTTGGAATACAACCTCAGAGAAGTAATCATCACCTAAGGGTTCTAAACACTGTCAACAAGTGCCAGGGATTTAGCTCAACAGTACAAGTTCATACCTGACTCTTGCACAAGGTCATGAGTTCAATGCCCAGTAACAAGGAAAAAAATTCCAAAAAATCAACCCACCATTCTCAATTTATAAACATCACCATAGGAATTGAAATAGAAAAATAGAAAGAAAATGAGAGAAGACACTTAAGAAAAATACAATCAAAGATATCCAGTTCATCAAAGGGAAATCCAGGGAACAATGAGATGAGACAACCCAAAAACCTCAGCAATGACTCCCTCAGCAATGGAAACAACAACAAGAATTTGTATGAACTTCTAGAACAAATGAAATGAGAAATAATCTTTCAGGTAACTACAGAGATTGCCAAAATACCCACCATGCTTCTTAATGTTAGAGCCAACAAAGAGAAAAAAAGTAGACAAGTTTAAGAAAATTATGGAAGCTCAGCATAGGAAAGAAATGAAATCCATAAATCAGATTCAAGCAAATATTCAGGAGAAGATAAACTCCATTGAAAGTAGTTGAAGAACATTAGGCCAATGTGAGGACAAGATCTCAGATACTGAAGACAGGTTTGCAGTTAATGATTAGAAATAAAAAGATTATTCAAAATAGCAAGGGACCATGAGAAATCAATCCAGCAACTATTACCTGAGACTAAGAATAATAACTTAAGATTAATTGGAGTCAATGAGCAAGCAGGACATACTACAAATAACATTACGAACAGACATCATGACAGAAAAATTTCCTGGTTGAGAAAAAGAATTTTACCTGCAGATAAACAAGGCATATAGCAATGATCCAAAAAATCTATAGCCCAGCATATCATTGCCTAGATTCCAGAAATTCAACAAAAGGAGAGAATCCAAGAAGCTGGGAGAGAAGAGAAACAAATCACCTGTAGAGAAATGCCCATCAGAATTATAGATGACCTCTTAGCACAAACTCGAAAGTCAAGCTCGGAGTGAATACTCTAATTTCTAAAGAAAACAAATTTTAACTGAGATTGATATACCCTGCAAATCTGTCTTTCAAAAGTGATAGAGAAATAAGATACTTCCATGACCAAGAACATCTGAGGAAGCTTATGACCAAAAAAAAAAAAACTGCATAATATTCTTAAGGGCAGTCTAGAAAGAAAAAAATAATACTTCTGCTCCATGAAGCTGAATAGAAGAAATCCACCACAGAAGAAATCAATTAGAGAGGAGAAAAATGAGAGCAGCCATCAACAGGAAAGCAGTGTTGCAAGGATAAGTTAATACACAACAGTTATAGCTATGAATTTTAATGGTCTTTATTCACCAATCAAAAAAAGAGACTGCCACAACTGATCAAGAAGCAAGATACAACATTTTGTTGCATACAAGAAACAACTTGAATCCAAAATAAATTCACAGAATGAAAGTCAAAGAATGGAAAACAATACTCCATGCAACAGAAACTCAGAAAAAAAGCAAGAGTTGCTATTACTTTTGCACACAAAGTGAATTTCCTGCCAAGACTTATTAACTAAGATAAAGAAGTCCATTGTCTCCTCATAAAAGGAAACATTCAAAGCAAGAGAAGGTAATCATATAAACCAGTGGATCCAATTACATAAAACAATTATTAACAGACATGAAAAATCAAATAAGCCATATAGCTATTGTACTGGGAGATGTCAATATCCCTCTGTCACAAAAAGATAGGTCAGCTAGACACAAAATCAATAGTGTAATATCAGAATTAAATCAAACTTTTGAACAAATGGACCTAGTAGACTTCTACAGAGTATTCCATGCTACAACCTCAGAACACACATTCTTCTCAGCTTCAGACAACACTCTCCACAAAATAGACACTATATACTGGCTCATAGAATATTCTTAAGTAAATTCAATGGAATTGAAATTGTCCAATGCATATTATCAGACAACAGTGCAGTGCAAATGAAAATCCAAGCCAAAGGAAATCATAGGAATTTCATAAACACATGGTAATTAAATAATACCCTACTGAACAACCAGTTGATCACAAATTAAATTAAAGGAAAGTTAAATATGTATGATAGTTGAATGATATTTAGAACTCAACATAGCAGAACTTTCATGACACAATAAAAGCAGTTTAAGAGCCTATGGCAGTAAATACCCATATTAGGAAAAGAGTGTAAGTACAAATAAACAAATTAACATTGAACCACCAAATTCTAGAAAAGAAGAACAGGGTAAGCGGAAAGTTTATGCAAGGCAGGGAATTACAAAGACGAGAGCAGAAATTAACTCAGTTGAAATTAAAAATCCTGCACAATGAATCATTGTATTGAAGAGTTAGTTCTATGAGACATTAAATAAAATTGACGAACTCTTAGGCAAACATCATACAAAGGAAAGAAAGACTCAAATCCATGTAATTAGGTATGCAAAGCTTGAAATCACAACAGACCCTTCAGAAATCCAGAAAATCATCTATAGCTATTTTGAAACCTTTCACTGTAAAAGATAGAAAACACACAAAACATGGTCAAATTCCTAGGTATATATGAGTTACAATACTAAATCAAGAAAAATATCAAAATGTTAAGTAACCCAGTATCAATTAATGAAATCAAAGAAGTATTTATGAACTTATGACCAAAGAAAATCTCAGGCCCTGATGAATTTCCTGCTGAGTACTACAAGAAATTTAGAGAAACCTAACACCACTACTTCTCAAACTCTTTAATGAAATTGAAAGGAGGCATTATTTCTAAATTCATTACTGGAAGCAAGCATTACCCTGATACCAAAACCACACAAGGACCAAACTAAGAAAGAGAATCACAGGCAGTCTCTCTGATGAACATTGATGCAAAAATCTTCAATAATATTTTAGAAAACACACTGAAACAAATCGTCAAGAACATTATGCAACATGATCAAGTAGGATTCATCCTAGCGAGGCAGAGATGTTTCAACATACTTGAATCCAAACATGTGTTATGCCAAATTAACAGAGCCAAGAACAAAAGTCATATAATCATCTCAATATTGCAGATGGAGTTTTTGGCAAAGTCCAGCACACATTCATGATAACTGCTCTACAGAAAATTGGAAAAGTTGACCTTTATCTCACTCTGATAAAATCCACCTATTACAAACCAACAACCATCATCATAATAAATGAACCAAATATGAAAGCTTTCTCTCTAAATTCCAGAATGAGATTAAGGACATCCACTGTATCCACTGTCATTCAACATAGCCTTGGAAACTTTACCTGGAGCAATTAGACATGAAAAAGAAATAAAGATAGGAAAAAAAAGAAGTTAAACCATCATTATTCGCAGATAATTTGATACTCTAATTACAAGACCCAAAAAACAACATCCAATGATTTCTAACTTTCATAAACAAATTCATTAACATAACTGGTTAAAATTCAACTCTCAAAAATTAACAGTGTTCCTATACACATGTGGGAGGTTGAGGTCCTGAGGTCTGGCTGGCTGCCCTGGCAGAAGAGAAAGTCTGAGCACACTCAGCTCTCCATTCCTCGGCACACTGAGTAGAGCATTACTGCCAGGGTCACCCCACTCGGAGCCCACCTTGCAGTGCATCCCCACCTTCCCTAAGCCTACTTCCACCCTTCCTGAAGCCCCATTCTGCCCTTCCTCTGAGCTCACGTCCACCCTTCCGATTCAGCCTATATATACTCCTGCACTTCCATAATAAAATTGGATCCAAGCTATCAGCCTGATCTCCAGGTTTGTCTCTCCATTGCCCCTTGCCAGTCCTCCGCAGCCCCATAAAGGCTGCAAGTGACACTCAACGTGGGGCACTTGTGTCTCCTTGGACTGGGTAAGTGACCCCTGCCCACATCATGGGCCACGTGCTTCACAAGGAGCAGCACCCGCAGGCACGGGCTCTTGCTGCCCTCTTGCAGGCTAGGCAATGCAAAATTGCCTATTCCACCCTTTCCCAGTATTGGGAAATCTTTCTCCCCCTTAATCCTGGGCTGCACACTGCCTGCCTCAGGGAACCTCAGACTTGGACTCGGCTCCTACAGAGAGTCCAAGCAGTGGAGCAACGTGAGGGGAAAGTCGTTCCCCTGGGGCTCCAACCTGCTTTACTTACCATCCGAGCATGTTTGATGGGCTCGGACAACGTCACTGGGGTCAATGCAGAAGCCTTCCCCCTGTTAGTGGATCCCCACGAGGCTTGCACTGCTGCGGCACCCGCGGGGGGTCCATCCCTTACCAGCAACATAGAGAAAGATTTTTCACTGAGTCAGCAGGATCCGGTAAACTCCATGGAGGAGAGGGCCTCTATTCCGTGGAAAATCTACACTTCTCTCGAGCCCTAAAAGGCTCCAAAGATGGCGCCGAGAGAAGGGTCCCCACAAGGGCTGAGTTCGCCACAGGCTGACAGGATGGAACCTCCGCCCTGTCAGAGGATGAAAGCTGAACTTGCCATGGAGGATCCGCCTACCTACTCAGCAGTGCCACCTATTGTTAATGATGGGTCATTACACCCTAAGGATCCATGGAAATGTCAGACAAATATAAATAGAAAACCTCAGTCTACCACTACAGAATGACATGATTATTATGAGGGCTTGTGCTTTATTAGGGATAATCAGGCAAAACACTGGGGATGGGAAAAAGAGGTAAATGATGCATTTCCTGTTAATTTACATCCTGCTCGTCCTCTGCACTGGCATCCTCACAAACATACCACCATAAAGCGCCTCTGGGAGGCAATCAACGAGGATGGCATACAAGGACCTTTTGCCCAACAACACGTTGAAACAGTCAGTATGGAACTTAGTTGTCCCACTGGCTGGAAACACCTAGCGAAAGCCATTTTTAGTAGTAGTCAATACCTAGACTGGCTAGCTATCTATAAGGATGAATGTGAAAAACAATGTGCCCCAAATGCAAACATGGTTACTGCTGGGAGAAGACTGCTGCTCTAAGACTGATAGAGAAGACAGCCCTTTAAACTCCAAACAGGGCAACCCTCAGCCCGACAACAAAAAAGGGACCCAATAAACAACAAACAAAACTCACAGGTATTATTGATATAAAGAATTGCTTCTTTTCCATCTCCCTACACACTGAATACTAACCAAAATTTGCCTTTTCTATACCCCAAACTAACCACAATGTCCCTTGTGAGAGATACCATTGGACAGTCCACTAGAGATTTTAAAAGGTTACTTAATAAAAACTGCTGCTTTCTGTCCCTCTCCCTAATTCTTACAGGCCCCCAGGCAGGAGAGGACACAAAAGCCTCCACTGAGCCTGGAGTTTGGCCCAGAGAAGGAAGGTAAAAAAACAATGTTGCTTGTTTCAGCTGCAAGTAAAAATGAGGCTTATGGTTCAATCTCCTCAAAACACAGTTCAAATCTCCCTAGATTATTGTATTGGTCAATTGTTTATTCTTCCCTGGACAAAAATTGGAAAATCTGTAAGTAAAGAAAAGGTACCTAGGGATTTTGGATCTTTTGATAATTATTAGAAAGATAGGACATGAGTCTGGCCTGCCCGAGCTACTCTGGTTTTTCCTATCACTTGTGCACATGCTTATAAATCCAGAGTTTACACTGCACTAGTGCTCAGATCCCCAACAACAATGGGGTCTCCATCCCATAGCAGGAGCACCACCTGCATGTCACAAGAGAGCTCAAGTTACCTCAATATAAAATGCAGTTTCCATTTTCTTTACACCTTACCACAAAAATTCATTTTAATCTTCAGGTCTAAATGTAGTTAAATGTACTCAAAACTTAAACTTAAAAAAAGGAAAGTTCACCTCATCATGGATTTCATTTGGCAGTATATACCATTTATAATATATAAATTTTAATACAGATGTAACTACTGCCGCAGAAAGATAATTCAATCAAAGTCTAAAACCAGTCCATTGGAAATCTCTTCATACTGGATAATAAAAACACCCAGTCTATTGCTTATGTGGGGTCCAGTGTATGCTTGTATTTTTCCAAGAAAAGCTAAATGGCCTATCTGGGTGCCAGTGTGTGCTGTCCAGCTGTATCAGGAGCTCAAACACAGATAAGTTGTTGATTCCTCTCGAGAAGCTGATGCCCAGTCCTATGACAGTGATGTCTTGGAGGCCACGCCACAATTGATAGAAAAGAATCAAGCTAGACTTGACCCAACATGCCCACGAGATGGTAATCACAAATTAAAAAAGGTGCAAATAGATAATAGAAGTACATGCTAAGTCCTATGACAAAAATACTTTAATTATAGATAAGATTTTGTCTTTTTCAACTTTTTTGATAAGAGATCTTTGCTAATTGACCTACAACAAATCTGACTGGTCTATTTAAAATTACAAGATGTACAGCTGTAGACAAATTTGTGTAATTCAATTTGGCTAAAATATATTTGAGTGCACTCTGAATGTGTAAGATGTTCATTAGTCTGCCTGTGAATCTGTCTGTTTGTTCAGTCTATGACTTGGAGAGTACTCGTGAACACTGACAATTCTGTGTTTGTTTCTACATATGTTTGAACCTGTACAGATTGTCCATGTTTGTCCATTTGTCCATTTGTGAACAGCTGTTCTTTTTTATTTTGAGCTCAGCAATTTTCCTTTTTCTTTTTGCATGTGTGGATCATTTAATAACGATTTATTTGAGATATAAAATTACAACACATGCTTCCACCTGAGTTCCCAGATAGTCAAAATTCATGCTACAGTCAGTTATGTAAGTGGACTATACATTGCTGTTTATCATAATCTGACAGTCTCTCATTGTTCAAAAATAATATGTTAAATGTTATGATTGGTGTTTTATTAAGAAAAAACATTATAAAAATGATTAAACAAATATCTCTTGGGGTTGGGATTATTGGATGAGACTTTAATTGATGAATAAGAAAGTGGCCACCTGGTAACCTTTTATCAGCTCTTATTCATTGATTGGAGGCTCCAATGATCTCCATAGCCTTATGGGAGACATCTCAACTAAAGTTGTATGACAATCTTATTGTAATATGTTCACATTGGTCATAATTAAAAGCCATAATATAAAGGAGTTTTGATTTAACAACTGCCCATACATAATGGTCATTCAAGAAATGCAAATTAAAACAATATTGAGATATCATCTCACACCGGAAAGAATAGATACCATCAAGAAATCAACTGATAACAAATATTGGTGAGGCTGTGGGGGAAAAGGAACACTGCTCCACTGTTGGTGGGAGTGTAGACTGGTGCAACCACGATGGAAATCAGTATGGAGAATTCTCAGAAGACTAAGAGTGGAAGCTCCATTCAACCCAGCCATTCCCCTACTCAGTATTTTCCCAGTGAAACTGAAAAGTTAATATAACAGTGATATATGTGCACCCATGTTCACAGAAGCACAATTTGTAATAGCTAAACCTTGGAAACAACCAAGATGCCCATCAACTGCAGAGTGGATGAAAAAAATGTCGTATTTTTATACAATGGAAAATTACTCAGCTTCAAAAAAGGATGATCTTGAGGCCTTCATAGGGAAATGCGGACAACTTGAGACTATCCTCATTAGTGAAATAAATAAGAATCATGTTTATAAATATCACATTGTTTCTCTAGTGTAAAAAGTAATAAGAACTGTAGGAGTAATGAAACCCACAATCTGTAATTGCTACTGTAAAAAAGAGAGGAAAAGAAAGTGCTCTCAAGGATATAACTGCATGTGTGTTTAAGTGTGTAAGATAGATGTTCATATTACTGTTTTTGTTAGAATGTTAAGCAGAACCATTAACAGGGTCATTGTTTGAATGTGTACTTTGTATGTTTTAACTTTGCAACTTGAACAACTATTTCCAATGATGACAGTATGTAACTTATCAAGTGGCGATTTCTTAGTGTTTTTTTGTTTTTGTTTTTGTTGTGGTTGTTGTTTTTTTTCTTTCCCCTTCAGAATTCTCTATTGTTGCTACTCTATTTTGTTTTGTGACTCTACTCTGTTTTGTTTGTTTTTTTCTTTCTCCTTCTCTTTAAATAAAAAAATAAAAATAATATAAAAACTGCCCATACAAAGGTTTTCATATGGTTATGACAAATGCTTGTTGTTAACTTCATGGTGCATTCATATATTCATGCTTCCAGATATACTGGTTTTCCAAAATGTAAAACAGGGATTGTTTATGGTGACAGAATTTTGGTCCAGATTCAGACCTCTGCCTCTAGCAAATGTTTATGATATGTATATCCTAAATGACAACAAGTTAGGTAAATCTTTTATGTGTTAGATAGGAATGATTAACCAAAACAGAGAAATTTGATGTCCAAATGAAGATTCAAGTGTGTTACAAAATGTTATCATGGTTTTTTAATGCTACAACCTTGTATGTTTGAGTTCTAAATTTTCTATGTAAAATATGTAACTGTTTGTTAATATTCTATAGGCATTCAAATGTTAAAGCAGCCATGGTTGTTGAAAAATAATGGTCCTTGTTACACCAGTGCCTCCTTCATAAATGCCTGCTCAAAATGTAACATTTCCCTACATCATGGACTGCTTTGCAATCCCCAGTGACAGACCATCATTAACCATACTGATCTTGCCTTAAAAAAATAATAAAAATAGAGGGGAACCTATGCCCCCAGAGTACACCAGATGAACTACAAATATCGGGGCCCATTAATTGCCCCTCCCACTCTGCTTCCTATGGTGAGATGGAAGGACCTACTTAGTCAACAATGGCAATCCACTGCCCCCCTATTAACCCAGGGTAGAGGATTCACTTGTGTCTTTCCAGAAACAGCTCCTCACCCCGTGTGGATCCCTGCATGTGATGTCTGGCCCACCACTGCTGCTGACCTGGAGATGGCTCTACTGACACTCAGTGACAGTCACGCAGGGAATGGACCAACTCGACGCAGGAGGAGGCACATCCCTAACACCACCCCCAATCCCCATAACTTGGGGAGCCATTAAAGCATGCTGCAGCCAAGCCCAGAATCTCCTCCCTATTCTGCCCAGGCTACTGCTGAGCTGCTAATGCAGGAGATGCCGCTGCTGTCTCCCTCACCTGATCAACAGTGACTACCCAGGCTCTCAATAACCTATTGAGCTCCGCCATTGAGACCTTTCAAGAGCAACAGCAAATAAACACCTATACTCACATGGCTCTCTTAAACCTTCAGCAACAAACAGACCTTCTACATGCAGAACTACAAGATCTGTGACTGCAACAATATCTGTGCATGGCTACAACAGACTGTGATCAATGATTCACTTCTGTGGTGCTTTGCATTACTCCAAAACCTGCCAACTTGTCAGCTGTATGTCTTTCACTTCATGACTGGATTTTGGGTCCATGCAACAGCACCTATTGGAACTTGTCTCTACAGCTCACTAACCAAATACAGCCAATTGACTCCATCCAAATGCCAGTACTGACTGATACTATCCTCACTGACCTCTTACATAACCTACAATGCTTCTTTTCACCCTCTGATCTCCTCACTCTAGGACTCCTGGGATTACTGGGATTTATTGGTTTTTATGTCTTATGGATATTATGTACCCGGGTCCACACCCTCCATTCTCAACAAGCCATGATGGCCTCCATACAATTGGCATTAATAAAAAACGAGGGGGAATCTGAGGGAGGCTGAGGTCCTGAGGTCTGGATGGCTGCCCTGGCAGAAGAGAGAGTCTGAGCACACTCAGACTCCCCGTTCCTTGGCACACCAAGTAGAGCATTCCTGCCAGGGCTGCCCCACTCAGAGTCCACCCCGCAGTGCATCCCTACCTTCCCTAAGCCTATTTCTGCCTTTCCTGAAGCCCCATCTCGCCCTTCCTCTGAGCTCACTTCCACCCTCCCTATTCAGCCTATATGTACTCCTGCACTTCTGTAATAAAGTCAGATCTGTGCCATCAGCCTGCTCTCCATCACCCCTTGCCTGTACCCCACAGCCCCTAAAAGGCTGCATACACAAACAACAATCTTTTGCACCTATGTTTATAGCAACCCAATTTGTGATAGCTAAATCTTGGAAACAACCAAGATGCCCATCAACTGCAGAGTGGATGAAAAAGATGTGGCATTTTTACACAATGAAATAGTACTCAGCTATAAAAAACGATGATCTTGAGGCTCTCATAGGGAAATGGAGTCAACTTGAGACCATCCTCATTAGTAAAATAAATATCATATTTATAAATATCACATTGTTTATCTTGTGTAAAAAGTAATAAGAATGTAGGAGTAATAAAACCCAAAATGTGTAATTGCTACTGTAAAAAAGAGAGGAAAAGAAAGTGCTTTAAAAGATATAATTGCACATATGTTTAAATGTGTAAGATAGATGACCATATTACTGATTTTGTTAGAATGTTGAACAGAACTGTTAACAGTCTCACTGTTTGAATGGCTAATTTGTATCCTGTAATTTTGTAACCTGAACAACTACTTCCAATGATGAGAGTATGTAATGTATCAAGTGGTGATTTCTTAGTGTTTTTTTGTTGTTATTGTTGTTCTTTTGGTTTTTTTTGTCTGTATGTATGGTTTTGGTTCTTTTATTTTTTGCCCTTTGGAATTCTGTATTGTTGCTACCATTTTTCTGCTTTGTCTGTTTTTTTTTTCTCTTTAAATAAAATTTTAAAAAGGTTTACAAAATAAATAAAAACAATCTCACTGGCAGAGAGATCAGTGAAGCCAGACCTTATACAATAGCATCCAAAAAATGAAATACCTAGGAGTCAATGTAACTAAGGATTTAAAAGATAGCTACAATACTCTGCAAAAATGATTGAAGAGGATATTAGAAAATGAGGAGATAACCTGTGCTTTTAGGTAGAAAAAAATAATATGGAGAAAGTGGCTATACTTCTAAAACTGTTATACATATTTAGTGCAATCCCAATCAAAATGTCAATAGCATATCAAACAGAATTAGAAAAAAAATTCTAAAATTCATCTGGAAACAGAAGAGGCCTAGAATAGCAAAGGCAATCCTGAGCAACAAAGACAAGACAGGGAGCATCACAATCCCTAGTTTAAATTATACATTAAAGCTAATGTGATAAAAACATTATGGTACTGGCAAAAACACAGACCTGTTGATTAATGGAACAGATGAGAAGATGCAGAAAGAACTCCAGAAACACTAACCGACCTTCTCTTGGCTCACTATGCTAACATCAGAATGGAACAATGATCTTAATATTAACACAGAAACATTAAATCTCCTCAAAGGTAGGCTAGCTAAAATTCTTGAAGATATTGGTGGAAGCAAATACATTATGATCAAAACCCAAATTTCAAAGGAACTATGACAAACAACCAACAACTTGGATCTTAACTCTACTCAAAAGCTTTTGCACAGCAATGGAAACTACCAAAAATGTGAAGATACAACCCACATCATGAGAGAAAGTGTTTGCCAGATGTTCTTCAGACAAAGGACTACCATTGAAAATATGAAAAGAACTCAAAATATCAGTCCTTCTAGAAATAAAAACTCATTCAAAAATGGATACCTGAGAAGAGTAAACACTTCTCACATGAAGAAATACAACAAATAAAAATGTGAAAAATACTCTACATCACTGATCATTTAAGAGGTACAAATTAAAAAAACACTGGCATTCCACCTCACCCCAGAAGAATGGCTACTATCAAGAAACCAAGCTATAAAAAAGATGATCTTGAAGCATTTTTATGTAAATGGAGGCAACTTGAGACTATACTCATAAATACAATAAATCATATTCACATTTGTATGAATCGTATTCTCTCTAATATAAAAAATGAATAATAATAATAGTAATAATAAACTGAAAAAGTAACAAGATCCAAAATGTACAATATATATTGTAGCAATGAAAGGTAAAGAAAGCAATAAAAAAGAAAGAACAACTTGTAGGTATACACATAAACCCTATGTATGTTTAAGTGTGAAGATAGGTAACATACTACTGAGTTTTTGTTAGTTCATCAAGAAAAATAGTCTGTGCTGTCATTGTTTGTTTTTTGTAAATGTTTAGGTTTTGATTTTGTAACTTCAACAACTACTTCTAAGATAACAAGATGTGATGTATTAAGTAGTGTAGATTTAATAGTTCTTAAAAATTCTGTATTTATTTTTACTCTTTTTGTTTTGCTTTTTAAAATAAAATAATAAAAAAATTGAATACAAACAAAAAATAGAAATCAAGCAATAACAAATGCTGGAGTGGATGGGCGGGCAAAGGAATCCTTGTCCACTACCGGAGATAATGCAGAGTGGTACAACCAATTTGGAAATTCATCAAAAAGCTAAGTTTAGATATCCCATTCAACTCAGCTTCCCAAATGAAATAAACACATTATAACACAGTGATACACGTACATACATGTTTATATCAGCACAGTTTGTAATATTCAGATATTGAAATCAATGTAGATGCCCATCAACAGACGAATGGATAAAAAAGTTGTAGTAAAATGGAGTAATGATCAGCCATTAAAAAGGATAAATGCAGGCTTTTATAGATATATGGATGCAATTTGAGAACATATTCATTAGTGAAATAAGACACATAAATATCATATTGCTTTATTAATGTGAGAAGCAGAACGTATAAGTCTATAAAATATTTAGTATAGTTATACTGCTGATTTTTCTGATATCACTGAATAGAAAGCTTTATGCTGGTATTATTATAACAAATTTAATGCAGATATCTTTTGGTCTGGGTGAATGAATTGAGGATGACGATGTGCAATGTGTGCACCAATGTTGCCCTTTGACTGACAAGTTTTGAAGCATTGTTTTCATTTTGTTTTTTCAACTTTTCTTTTTTTTAATCCTTGAAATCAAATGGATTTGAAAAAACAATAGAAAATAATACAAATTTTAAACAGAAAGGAAAAAGAAAAACATGGTGCTGGGAAAATTGGATAACTGTTGCAGAGGATTGAAACTAGTATCTCTGTGTGTACTAAATCATGTTTACTATTCTGGGAAACTTCATATTGGTTATACTCAAACACATTCCAACAACAATGCAAAGGAATTCCTTTATCCCAGCTAACTCACCAGCATTTCTTATTATTTGATTTCTTGATGATATCATTCTTCCTGGGGTAATGCAGAACATAAGTTTTTTCTTAACTTGCATTATTCTAATAGTCATAGACATTCAACTTCCTTTACATATTTATTGCCAATTTGGACTGATTTGAAAGGGTCAACTCATTTCCATCATTCATTTTTTGATATGATATTTTTGTGGAGGTATAATATTTTTTAGTTCTTTATATAACCAAGGTATGTGTATTGTATCTGAGTAATTATTAGACAAGTAGGTTGAAATATTGCATGATTTACCTTATATGAGAAGCCCAATGTATGACAAATCTAAGGAATAAAAGATAGATAATAGGAAATCTGAGATGGATCTCTGAAAACACAAAGATGACCAAGAGATGGAGTGATAGATGAATGAGAGAAGAGGAAGAAGTCAAAGGATTTGAGTGCATTGTGTATGTAGCAACTCCTCATGACAAATTTAATCATTACGTACTCCATATATACACTGACAAAATTAAACATTCACATTTATTAAAAACATGAAGCAATACTTCTGAATACTCTCTTGTGACCAAACTAGATTTACTAATTGTGTTTCTTGATGCAGAAAAAGTATAATAATAGGATTTATTATTACTTTTATTCATTTTATTTTATATCTTTATTATAAAACTTTGCAACTTTACAGCACTCAGGAGACTGAGGCAGAAGAATCACAGTGAGTTCAAGGCCAACACTGGCTACAAAGTGAGTTCAAAGCCACCATGAAATGCATAGCAAAATCCTGCCTCAAAAAGACAAGAACTCTTGTAGTAACTATTGCATCCTAGCATTCTACAGAAATGTGGCTTTTAACAAATTACTCACTCAGTGTTTTAAAATAATAGCCATCACCTATAAGGTGAAAGAGATGTAATGCCGACACCCAATGTTAATACTATCATAACAAAATAACCACCTGTGGTGTTCCATGCCTGTAATCCCATAATTCTGAAAGTTGAGGTAGGAGGATTGTAACACGTTTGATATCAGAACTGAACTACATCATCAGTTCAAAGCCGATCTGATCTACATAGCAACACCCTGTCTCAAAAAAGAAATAATAATAATAATAATAATAATAGCAATAATTTTAATCTCAGAAGTTCAAAATGTGCCTTTAATCCCTGTAATCTTTTTGTAATGACTTATGTGATTGTCCCTGTCTGTAAGATTTGTATAATCTCCTTTCAACTTGCAACCTTGTAACTTACCCACTGTGCAATCCCTTCCACCTCCCTCGCTCCTATGGAGGCAGACAGATCTTCAGGCTTTATCCCCTCCCCTTGCAGTCTTCAGCTTTAAAGGTTCTTGCAATACCACCACCTGCCTGGCGCATACTTATCCAATTGGCTCCTAGAACAGTGTCGTGGCTGAGCTGAGCTAATTAAAAGATTTTCTTTTTATTTTTGGAGTCTGTTGTTTTGGACCACCAAAAATGGGGGCTCATCCAGGATCCCACCTTTTTCAGGGTTCACACCTTGGACTCCTATTCCTCTATTTCTCGGATGAATCAGGCACTTCTGATGAATAAGACACCAGGATATTTTGTAAATGGCTTCCTTCTGCTAACAAGTACCTCTTACTTCCATTTCATTTTCAATCTTCTGTCCTTGTTCTATTCATCGCTCCTGTATCTCAGCCTATGTTCTGTTTTTCGGGTGCACCCCCTGAATTTTGGAGAATTAAGTCCTTAGGCTTATTTCCATTTGTGGCCAGATGTCCCCAAATTTAGGGTGGGTTACCACCATTTGAGGGAACAATTGACTTCTGCTGGGTGCACCATACTTAGGGAGTCAAGTTTTCTGGCTTGTTCCCATTTGAGTGAGACATCACCAAAACTTTTTCTTAGCTCTCACATACTTTCATCCTGCTGTTCTATTCCTGATTCATCTGTTACTGAAAAAAATTTGCAATCCAAGCCAGACCTACTAGGTAAACCACCTCTTAGAAAGTTTGTTTTTATATCACCTGATTAACTCCAGTTAACTCAAATAAGACGATTTTTGTGGGGCTATTGGTTATTTTAAAATCCCTGGGACAGATGTGCAATTGAAAAACAGGGCAGTGGCCACCTGCTAATTTTATCTAGCTCCTGATTACAAAATGAGTACCTGTTCCAGTCTCCATAGCCTATTTGGGTGGTTCTTTCTCTTTGTGGCGGGCTTCTGCCATTTTCTCTTTCTTCATCTGTACCCCTGCCTCTTGTACCCACCATTATGGGTCAATCTGCTTCTTCCCCTATGTCACCCTTGCAACTTGTTCTTAACCATTTTAAGGATTTTAGGGATAGAGCTGTCAAATATGGAGATCCAGTCTACCCTAAGAAGCTAAGACACTTCAGCGAGCTCAAGTGGTTTTCATTTGGTGTCAGATGGCCTTCAGAGGGAACCTTTAACTTACATTTCTCTCAACAGGTCCATCAAGTTATCCTTGGACCCCCTCATAAGCCAACCATGCACCCAGACCAGGTGGTCTACATTGAAGTTTAGATAGACTTGATCCAAAACCCATAGGCACTAATCTCTCTTCTTGAAACCATTTGTTACACCCATCAGCCAAGCTGGGATGACAGCAGCTTTTGCAGATTTTTTTTTTACTTCTGAGGTAGGAGAGAGAATTTGTACTCTACCACATTGATCTGTTCTTGGTACCAATGGGGAACCCACCTCGGATCCAATGAGACTTCATGTTGCTTTTCTCTTAACTCGTCCCATCTGGGATCTGAAAATGGATGGGGGTAAGGAGGCTCTCAATTGGTATTGCCACATTCTACTTACAGCTCTTTGGGCTGTTGCCTGGAAGCTGCCTAATTTGCCTGAGGTAATTGAGCTAAAACAATTGCCTTCTGAGTCACTGTCAGCTTTCCTTGATCACCTCCGAGAGGCCTGTCGTATATATACAGCCATAGACCCAGAGGCACCAGAAAATAGAGAAGCTATTAATATAGTCTTTGTCTTCCAATCAGCCCCTGACATCAGACATAAATTACAGAAATTGGAGAGTTTTGAGGGAATGATGTTAGGGCAGTTAGTATCAGTAAGACAAAAGGTATTTGATAACAAAGAAGATCCACAAGATATTAAAAATTGACCAAGGTTTTGGCTGTATTGGCAAAAGGAAAAACTCAGACCAAAAAGGAAAAAGGCCAACAGCCAAAGGCCCCACTAGATAAAAACCAATGTGCATACTGCAAAGGGTTAGGCCATTCAAAAAAGGACTTCCCAAAATTGAAGGTCAAATTTTTAAAAAGGGGAAACTCCTCCCAGCATTTCATTAGAAAAAGACTGAAAATTTCAGGGTTCTCCTGCACACCCTGAAATCTGGTTAACCTTAACTGTGGGGGGACCCATAGATGTCAGGGTCGATACAGGGGCCAGTTATTCTGTGTTACATCACCCTCTAGGGGAAATATCTGTTGGCTATTCAAGGAGCCACAGGTGACATCCAACATTACCTGTAGGCACATACTAAGGCTACTCATTTAAGAAACCAGACTTTGACTCACTTCTTTCTCATGGTCCTTAATGCCCTGAGCCTCTACTCAGTTGAGGCCTTCTTCATAAACTTAAGGCAAATATTAGCTTCTCTGGGGATTGTCTGCACTTTCACCTCCAAGGCACATCAAGGAGGGAGAGCTCCCCCATTCACTTCCTGGTTACCTTCCCCATTACAGAGGGTCACTTATTATTGACAGATCCGGAAAGGCTTCCTTCAGAGTCCCAGGCCAAGCTACTGGACGTTCTCAGGCAGGAAATTCCTATTGTTTAGGCTGAAACCCCCTCCTGGATTGGCTGTTAATCATTCACCCCTACTTATTGAACTCTTGCCTCATGCTACCCCTGCTAAGGTAAGCCAGTACCCACTCAATCTCCAGGCACATATAAGAATATCAGAACACATTTTGAGACTGAAGGAGGCCAACATCCTGGTACCTTGTGTATTGGCTTGGAATACTCCACTGCTACCTGTCCAGAAACCTGGGACTGCAGACTGTCTACCAGTTCAGGACCTAAGGGAGGTGAATAAACATGTTGTCACTCTCACCCAACTGTCCCAAATCCATATATGCTCTGTCATGGTTTATGTCGGTGGCCCCCAGGCCTCATGTATTTGCATTGTGCATTTGTGACTGGATCATTGTCTAGTGCTTGGATTGATGGTGTCAGTGCTACACCCTCCTAGGAGGTGGAGCCAAGATGTGATGTAATGGCAGGAAGAAGGTGTGTGTGTCTCTCTCTCTTGCCGGTTTCCACTTGCTGTTTGAAGCCACCATGAACTGTGGCCTCGCCATACCACCCTGCCTTGGAGCCAACAGAGTATGGACTAAAACCTCCAAAAACTGTAAGAAATAAACTTTTCCTTTCCCAAATTTGGGCATCAGGTATTTTGTCTCAGTGATGAGTAAAAAGTAACTAAGACATGCTCTTAAGTCTCTTGCCTCCAGATTAAACCTGATATTCCATTCTTGACCTCAAAGATGTCTTTTTCACCATTCCAATAGCTCTGGTGAGTCAACCTATTTTTGGTATTGAGTGGACTGACCCAGATACTGGGGGTTCATCCCAACTGACTTGGGCTAGGTTACCATAAGTTTAGGACCTTTGAGAATTTCATGGTGAGCACCCAAGGATCACCTTGTGGCAGTATGTTGATGATACCCTCTTGACAGCCTCCAATTATGAGTACTGCCTACAGGACACATGACACTTATTACACAACTTAGGATATCTGGATTATCGTGTTCAATGAAAGGCTCAACTATGCATGCAAGAGGTAATTTACTTGGGATATGTTACTGTTGTAGGTAAGCGGGCCTCATCCTCTATAAAACTGAGGCAATCCTTCAGATCCCTGAGCCTCAAACTAAGGCAAATTCAAGAGTTCCTGGGATCTATAGTCTATTGTCGCCTCTGGATACTGGACTTTGCTGAATGAGCTCAACCTTTCCATGCTGCCACAGGAGGGACTGCTTCAGATCCTCCTGTTTGGACTGAAAAGCAGAGCCAATCCTTCCAACAGTTAAAATTGGTTCTCACTCAGGCTCTGCATTAGCTCTGCCTGATCCAACCAAACTCTTCCTGCTGTTCATTGCTGAACAATGAGGAATAGCAAACGGGGTATTGACTCAGGCTCTGGGGCCGTGGTAGTGTCCAGTCACCTATCTCTCAAAAAGGCTAGAACTGTCTTCGAGCTATTGCTGCCACTTCCTCTATAGTAAAAGAGGCCAACAAATTAACTTTTGGACTGAAACTCCAGGTTGTGGCATCCTATGCTATTGAGATGCTGCACAGGGCTCCACCTGACAGGTGGATCTCCACAATAAGGATTGTGCAATACCAGCCCTTCCTGCTTAACTTTAAGCTTAATAAATTCAAGGAGACCTCTGCTCTTAATATTGCAATACTTATGCCTGATGATGACCCACAGATGCCCATTCACAATTGTGTAGATCTACTCTCCATCACCACCAATCTCTGCTGACACCTCAGTGACCTCTCCTTGGAACATCTGGATGTTGTATGCTTCACTAATGGCAGTAGCTTCATCTTTAAAGGTAATAGGGTGGCAGGGGCAACTGTGATCATGGAGACACAAGTTGTTTGGGTTCAACCCCTAGACCAAGGTACATAAGCCCAAAGGGCCAAACTCATTACTCTTACAGGAGCCCTGAAGTTAACGAAAGATTTAAGGACAAACATATACACAGACAGCCATTATGACTTTGCTACAGTTCATGTTCATGGGGCTATTTACCAAGAAAAAAGACTTTTGACTTCTGCTGGCTCAAAAAATCAAAAAAAGCCCCATTTATCCTCAAATTGCTGGCTGGCATCTGGATATATAGGTCTATAACAATAATACATTACAGAGGTCACCAAAAAGAAACAAACTCAATATCTAAAGAAAGTAAGTCAGAAGTGTCCACAATGCCTCGAAGTAAATGCAAAGGCTGTCATTATTCAAGAAGAAACTCAGGCCTGAGGAACTTTTTCCAAGGGAACATTGGGAGATTGATTTCATGGACATGGGGTAACCAAGGTTACATGGACACGGTTATCTATTGGTTTTAATAGAAATCTTTACTGCATGGACTGAGGAAAACTCAACAAAATCAGAATTGGCTTTAATTGTTGTTCAAAACCTTTTGTATGACATAATTCACAGATCTGCGCTTCCCTTATCCATAGGGTCCGACAATGGCCTGGCTTTCATAGCTTCTATAACTAACAAACTACCTCAGTTGTTGCAGATTAATTAAAACTCCATTGTGCCTACCATCCCCAAAGCTCAGGCTATGTCAAAAGGGGGAACCATATCTTTAAAAAAAGAAAACACTTAGAAAGTTGATCTAGGAGTCTGGTGAAAACTAGGTAAGTCTCCTTTCTTTTACCCATATATTTCTGGAATAACTCCTTTAGAGTCAGTCTATAAAAGACTGCCTCCCCTTGTCCCTCACCATGAGGATTCTCATTTGGCTGAAACCACTAACCATAGTTTAATTAAGTTCCTGCAGGCTCTTCAGCCTTTGTTCACTTCTATCCACAAACTTTTCCGAGACCACCAAGTCAACACCTGAAAGCCCCTACAGGATCTTGGTTTGCTTGTATATCAATTTTAACTCCTTGCATCATGCTTGATATATTTGCTAGACATACTAAACTATGTATTCTTGTACATGTATTTCCCTGTTTACTGGTATTCTGGTACATGTAAAAAAGAACACTTAAATCTAAAACCTGACCTCTCTAGAACAGCCCAAGCAGCCACTGTTTTAATCCCCATCCTTGTGGGATTAAATATATCTGGGGATACAGCTCTAGAGGCCACAGGTTTGATAATTGGTGACAAAAATTACCTTAAAGTGAGTGCCCTCATAAACAAGAATTTAGCAGCTCTAGAGAATCTGGTGTCTAAGCTAAAAGAGTCTCTATGCCTTGGCTAAAATGGTCCTCCAAAGTCACAGAGGCCTAGCCTTACTATTAATGAAGGAATGTGGTTTATGTGTGGTAGTACGTGAGACCTGCTCTTTCTACACAAATCACTCTGGAGTTATCCAAGACAACATGACAAACTTAAAAAGAGACTCTATGAACAAGAACAACAATGACAAATGAACCAAAATCGGTTTCAAAATCTGTTCTCAGGAGTTTCTGGGGAGCTACTGGGATGCTGGACTGGGTCTGGAAGATTACAGGGACTCAGTCAACCACACTCAGTGGTCTTGTTTCAGTCCAGGAGGCAGAAAGCTGCACAAGGACTCTGGGCTCATTTGAGCTGGCCTGGGGACAGCTTGAGACCAGCACTGCCAGCTGCTGAGTTCATATCCACACCCCTAGGACAGAGGATTGTGCCCCAGAGGCTCTGCTGTCCTCAGTTCTCCATACCCAGCTTCTGCATCTCACCTAAGAGTGCCAAGAATCTGCAGAGTGGTGCAGATTGCCCGAGGTGAGTCTGGGTGACCTGGGAAATGTTGGAGATCTACATTCTGGCTTTTGAGTTTCTGGGGAGTAACTGGGACACTGGACTGGGTCCAGCAGATTACAGGGCCTCAGTCAACCACACTCAGTGCTCTTGTTTCAGTCCAGGTGGCAGAAAACTTGCATGAGGACTCTGGGCTCAATTGGGCTGGCCTGGGGACAGCTTTAGACCAGCACTGCCAGCTGCTGAGTTCATATCCACACCCCTAGGACAGGGGATTGTGCCTTGGGGGCTCTGCCAGGCCAGGATCTCCATGCCCTACTTCAGCCTTTCAATTTAGTGAGCCAAGTACCTGCAGAGGACCTGAGACTGCTCCAGTAGCTGAGGATGCAGCAGATTTGCAAAAAATCCAGAGGAAGCTTTTGAATACCACTCAAACCAAGTACATGAAGAAAAATGACAAAAGGGAAGACCAAAAGGCAGGCTCAAATCACCAGCCCATCAAAGAAAGCCAGGTAGCCATGTACATAGAAGAAAATAGAAGCCATACAGCTGAAATGACTGAAATTATATCAACTGAAATAAAGAAGCAACTAGGAGAAACTGCGGAGAAATTCAAATTACAAATAATTGCCCAGGTAAAAGAAGAAATCATAAAAGTAGTAAAAGAAATAGTGAACATATCTAGTGAAGACATAGCTGAAAAGTTAGAGGAACATGGCAAGCAGATAGAATCCCTGAATGAACACTATAAGGAATAAACAGAATAAATAAAGCAGATTCAAACAGTTATACAGGAAATCAAAAATTGTATTGAAAGCTGTAAAAACCGCTGCAATGAAAGTGAAGATAGAATTTCAGACCTCGATGATAAGATCACAGCCAGTGAACAAGAAAGGAAAGATATTTTAAAAATAACAAAGAATCAGAAATAAAAATTCAACAGCTGCAAGATGATTCAAAGAAAAATAACATAAGATTAGTAGGGATAAATGAAAAAGAGGGGGACAGCCCAAATGATATCAAGAGGCTATATACAGAAGTAATAGCTGAAAACTTCCCAAACATGAGAATGGAAACTGATATTTGGAAAACTCCAAATAGCCATACCCAAAATAAAACTACACCCAGACACATAATAATCACCATCCCACAAACCCACCATAAGAACAGAATACTAAAAGCTGTTAGAGAGAAAAGACAGATCACCTATAAAGCAAAACCTATCAGAATCACAGCAGACTTCTCAACACAAACAATGAGGTCAAGAAGAGCATGGAGTGAAGTATTTCAGATGCTAAAGGAAAACCACTTCCAACCCAGAGTGATGTACTCTGCAAAACTGTCATTCAAAATGGATGGAGAAATAGGACACTTGCACAACAAAGAACAGCTGAAAAACTTCATGACCACCAAACCTTCCCTATAAGGAATACTGAGAAATATTCTAGATACATATAGAATAAAACCACCAAGCAACGCAGACAATTAAATACAATGGAAAGCTAAAGATACAACAGGAGAAAGATAACAAGTCAACAATAAACCAAAATATAACAGTTATAACCATTATTGTAAATGGTCTCAATTCACCAATCAAAGGAAACAGACTGACAGAATGGATCAAGAAACAGCATGCAACCATATGCTGTCTTCAAGAAACCCATCTTACCAAAAAGGAAACCCATAGACTGAAAGTCAAAGGATGGAAAACAATGCTTCATGGAAGAGGAAACCAAAAAAAAAAAAAAAACAGAGTATCAATCTTGTTTCCAATGTGAATTTCAAACCAAGAATAATCCAAAGAGATAAAGAAGGTCACTACATACTAGTTAAGGGAAAACTTCAAGAGGAAGAGATAGCAATCTTAAATATATATGCACCAAATTTCAGAGCACCCAGCTATATAAAGCAAATACTAACAGAAATGAAAAATCAAATAAGCAATAACACAATTATAACAGAGACTTTAACACACCATTGACCCAAAGGGACAGATAAACTAGACAGAAAATCAGCAAAGACATAACAGAACTGAATCACACCTGTGAACAAATGGACTTGATAGATGTATATAGTTTTCCATCCAACAACATCAGAATACACATTCTTCTCAGCAATAAAGGGGACATTCTCTAAAATAGAACATATACTAGCCCACAGAACGTATTTAAGTAAATGCAAAAAAAAATTGAAATTATCCCATGTATGTGTCAGATCATAGTGCCATAAAATTAGAAATTAATGATAAAAGCAACTGCAAAAACCTCACAAACACATGTAAACTGAATAATACACTATTGAGCCATCAGTGGGTCACAGAGGAAACAAAAGAAGAAATAAAACAATATCTACAAGCAAATACAGACACAAGAAATACAGACACAACTTAATGGAATTTCTGGGATGCAATGAAAGCAGTCCTGAGAGGAAAATTTATTGCACTGAGCTCCCACATCAGGAAGACAGAATGAACACAAATAAACAACCTGATGCTACAACTCAAACATCTAGAAAAAGAAGAGCAAGCCAAGCCTGAAGACAAAAGAAGGGAGGAAATTATAAGGTTTAGAGCAGAACTTAATGCAATAGAGACTAAGAAAACAGTACAAAGCATCAATGAATCAAAGAGTTGGTTCTTTGAAAGAATAAATAAAATTGATAAGCCCCTGGCCAACCTTATTAAAAAAAGTAAAGTAAAAACTCAAATTCATGCAACCAGGAATGAAAAAGTTGAAATTACTAGACTCAGTGGAAATACAAAAGATCATAAGCACCTATTTTGAAAATCTATGCTTTCATAGGTTCTATAACACTGAAGAAATAGACAGATTTAGATACATATGAACTACGAAAGCTGGAACAGGAAGATGTAAAAGTGCTGAATAATCCAATTTCTATTACTGAAACTGAAAATGTAATCAAGTCATTGCCAACAAAAAAGAGCTCAGGCCCAGATGGATTCACTGCAGAATTCTACAAGAAATTCAGGGAAGACTTAATTTCAATACTCCTGAAACTCTTCAATGAAATTGAAAGGTAAGCAATTCTTCCTGTCATTCCTGGAAGCAAATATCTCTCTAGTACCAAAACCAGAGAAAGACCCAACTAAAAAATAGAACTGTAGGCAAATCTCCCTAATGAACATAGATTCAAAAATTCTCAATAAAATATTAGCAAACAGGGTACAGCAAATCATCAAGAAGATTATTCAACCCGACCAAGTGGGATTCATCCCAGGAATGCAGGGATGGTTCTACATACATAAATCAATAAATGTAATTGGCCATATCAATAGAGCTAAAAGTAAGAACAACATGATCATCTCTATAGATGCAGTAAAAGCTCTTGATAAGATCCAACACTCATTCATGATACAAAGCTTGCAGAGAATTGGAATAGATGGTCTTTACCTCAATATGATAAAGGCTCTCTATGGCAAACCTACAGCCAATATCATATTAAATGGCCCAAAACTGAAAGCCTTTACCTTAAAATCAGGCACAAGACAAGGATGTCCTGTATCACTGCTCCTATTCAACATAGTATTGGAAATACTAGGCAGAGCAATTAGACAAGGGAGAGAAATAAAAGGAGTAAAGATAGGAAAAGAGGAAGTTAAATTATCATTATTTGCAGATGACATGATAATTTACACAGAAGAACAACAAAACTCCATTGAAAAACTCCTAGATATAATAAATAAATTCAGCAGTATAGCTGGATACAAAGTCAATACACAAAAATCAATAGCATTCCTATACACTAACTACAAAAATACTGAGAGAGAAGTAAGTTAAGCCATACTGTTCACACTAGCATCCCCAAAAATGAAATACTTAGGACTTAATCTCACTAAAGATGTAAAACAGCTATACAAGGAAGATTATAATACCCTGAAAAAGGAAATTGAAGAGGACCTCAGAAAATGGAAGGACATCCTTTTTCGTTGATAGGAAGAACAAACATTATAAAAACGGTCATTTTCCAAGTATTCTTATACAGATTCAATGCAATCCCAATCACAATACCACTAACATACTTCATAGATCTAAAGAAATCACTCCTAAAATTCATCTGGAACCAGAAGAGACCTAGAATAGCAAAGGCAATTCTTAGCAACAAAGTCAAGGCAAGAGGCATCACAATCCCCGACTTGAAATTATACTACAAAGCTACAGTAATAAACTCAACATAGTACTGCAATAAAAACAGACCTGATGATCAATGGAATAGATTTGAAGATAAAACCACAACCACAAGCTCACTCAACCACCTTATCTTTTAAAAAGGGGCCAAACATGTTCCCTGGAAGAATGACAGCCTCTTCAACTAATGGTGCTGGAAAAATTGGCTATCCATATGCAGAAGACTAAAACTAGACCCATGCATATCACCACATACTAAACTAAAATCTACATGGATCAAAGATATAAATCTTAAAACAGAAACACTAAATATGTTGGAAGACAAAGTAGGTAAAAACCACAAAGATATAGGAGTATGTAGAGAATTCATGAACATGAATCAAACCACACGAGAAATACTTCCCAGAATCAATAACTGGGACCATATCTTACTAAACAGTTTCTGCATGTTGAAAGAGATTTCCAGCAGAGAGAAAAAAAAAACCCACAAATTGGGAAAAAACCTATTGGATTGTCACTCAGACAAAGGTCTTCTGTCTAGAACTTATGAAGAATTAAAATAATCAGACCCTCGAAATTCAAAGACCCAATCCTAAAATGGGCATCTGGAATGAATACACAGTGCTCAGATGAAGAAATACAAATGGCAAATAAATATATGAAAAAAATGTTCATCATCATTAGTCATGAGAGAAATGCAAATTAAAACCACACTGAGATTCCATCTCACTCCAGAAAAAATGGCCAAGATAGAAAAAACTACCAACAACAAGTGCTGGAGAGGCTCTGGAGAAAAAGGAACTCTTCTGCATTGTTGGGAGTGTAGACTTGTGCGGCCACTCTGGAGGTCAGTCTGGAGATTCCTTAAAAATATGGGTTTGGAGGTCCCATTTGACCAAGCTATTCCAGTACTAGCCATATTCCCAGAAGATCTGAAAACATCATAACACAGTGATATATGTGCACCCATGTTTATAGAATCACAATTTGTAATAGCTAGATCTCAGAAACAACCTGAGTGCCCATCACCTGAGTAATGGATAAAAAAGTTGTGGTATTTTTATACAATGGGTTACTACTTAGCTATAAAGAATGATCACATTGAGGTATTTATAAATAAATGGACACGACTTGAGACCAAACTCACAAGTGAAATAAACCAAAGTTACGTGTGTAAATACCTTATAGTATCCCTAGTATGAGAGTTGGTAAGAGTATTTAAGATTTTATGGTAATCATGATTTCCCATTTCATTGGTTTGAAGCCTTTCAATGCTTTCATTCATCAGTTGCAATGGTTTTATTCTACTTTGTTTGACTTGATTATGCATGATTGTAAGAACAGCTGATTTGAAGAAAACAAAACATTATGGCAACCCTTGCTGATTTAATATCATCTTCCTTAGAAGTTCTACCATGCTTCTACACTGCTATTACCATCTGTTCTATCATGTTGAGTCTTATTGGAATTTTAGTATATGTGATAGTATAAACAAATCTTTTTATTGAAAATGAAATATTATGGTAGCCATTGAGCATATTTATTCAGTTCAGAATGTCCTGTAATTCCTTCATTCTCTTGAACCATTTTATACTATTGTGTTATGTTTGATTTCATTGTATTTGAAAATATGCTCAACTACAGCAGAGAAAGATATAGTTTGATAGCTACTGGTTATGTCTAGTTGTCTCTTTGTAAAGTGTTGTGTTACTTATGTTTTTCTGTTCTGATCTGCTTTGTTCTGCCCTCTTTTGTTTTATTCTCTTGAAAATTAAAAAAAAGATCTGTTTTCACTATCCCCTCATTGATCACTGTGTTCTCAGCTCTGAAAGCAGCAATTATTCTCTTCTTACTTGCCTTAACCATCGGACCAGGTATTGTATAGTGCTTTTTAAATCACATCCAGGACTGATTTCAAGCTGTTAAAATGCTTGTACTTAAGAAAGAGGTTTATAACCTGTTGCCCACACATGATTATATAATGGAGTCAAAGTTTTGACTCAATTACCAAAATCAATGGGGAATATTGTAAGCTCAGCAGTTGAAAATGTGCCTTTAAACCCTGTTCTATTTTTTTTCTTTTTTTTATTTAAAAGAGAATAAAACAAAAGGGGGCAGTACAGAGCAGATCAGAACAGGACAACATAAGCAACACAGTACTTTACATTAAGACAACTGGACATCAACAGTATCTAACACCATATCTCTTACTCTGCTATAGTTGAGCATAGTTTCAGTTACAATAATATCAAACATAACACAATAGTATAAAGCCATGCATTGAGTGAAAGAATTACAGGGCTTTCTGAACCAAATAACAGAAAATGATCAATGGGTACTATAATATCTTTTTTTTGATAAAAAAGAAAAAAAATTGTTTGAACTATCACACTTATTCAAATTCCAATAAGACACAATGTGGTAGATAGAACCAATGGAAGTAGAACAAAAAAAGCATGGTAGGACTTCTAAGAAGGATAATATTAAATCAGCAATAGCTGTCATAATGTTTTCTTCAAAACAGCTGTTCATATCATCACATATGATATAGTCTAACAAAACAGAATAACACCATTACAACTGATGATTTAAAACTTTGAAAGACTTCGAAGCTATGAGATGGGGCATCTTGCTTACCATAAAGTCTTATATACTCTTATCAAATCTCATATTAGGGAGACTATATGGTATTTACCCTTGTGAGTTTGGTTTATTTCACTTAAGAGAATGGTCTCAAGTAGTGTCTATTTATTTATAAATATCTCGATGTGATCATTCTTTATAGCTGAGTAGTACTCCATTGTATAAAAATGCCACAACTTTTTTATCCATTCCTCAGTTGATGGGCACTTAGGTTGGTTCCAAGATCTGGCTTAAGTGATTACCCCTGTCTGTAACATGTGTATAATCTCCATTCACCTTGCAGCCTTGTAACTTACTGTGCAATCCCTTCTACCTCCCTGGTTCCTATGGAGACAAACTGATCTTGCAGCTTTATCCCCACCACTTGCAGCCTGCAGCTTTAAAAGTTCTTGCACATTCCCACCTGGTGCACACTTCCCCGATTGGCTCAGCTCATTAAGCACTTTTATTTTTATTTTTGGAGTCTGTTGATTTTCACCACCACAGTAATATTTATAATAATATATTTTATAAAATAAAATGTATGCCTGTCTTCAATCTCATTTTAAATTTCAAAGTGCCTCAATGTGCAAAAAAAAATGATAATAGTTAGAATAATGGCCTAAGGCTGCCATTTTAAGACTGGTATTATTAACCTTTTGGATGTTCAGTAATCAAGATATGGGGAACAAAGCTAAGAGTGAAAATCTAAGAGGACAGTCAGCATGTCAATCTTTTTCTCCAATGTCATCCAGTCCACTGGACATGATGGGATTTCTGTGAGAGATACTTCAGCTATGGCAAATCATTCGATTGGTCAAGCAGGAAAATTGTAAGATTTAAGAAGACAGGAGAGAGACAATATATACTCAGCAAAAACGCAGTTCACTAAAGCAGAAAATGTCCTACTATTTTCAGTGGAAGGTGTATAGTGAAACTAAACATTGCTGAGTCCTTGCACAGATAACAATAGGTAAAGGCAAGAACTAGAAGAAGGAAGCAGCCTCTCAAAACCCTCGGAAATAATCCCCTGAGAATACTTTGATTAATTTTCACTAACACAGGTATTATTTTCACATGGTACTCAATACCCAGTAAAATGTATAATCCAAAATATAGTCCCTCATGGATATATAAAAACAGAGAGCTAAGCCAGGAGTGGTGAGACACTCCTGTAATCCCAGCACTCTGGAGGCAGAAGCAGGACAACCATTGCAAGTTCCAGACAAGTGAGCCCTATGCCACCCTCAACTGTATAGCAAGACCCTGTCTGAAAAACACCCCCCAAAACAACAATAACAACAACAACAAGAAGAGTTAGACTTCATCACAAAGAGGGCTCCAAACATGACACCAGATACTACTGGCAGTCTCTAGTCACACCAGTAACATCTTAACCTATAGCCACAAGAGGTCCAGATTTGCAGTTCTAGTCGCTCTTCCAAAACTGTGTCCTTAACCTAACCCTATGTTGGTAGAGTACTCTTATGATATTTTGATGTACATTCAGATGTGCCACTGACAAAGATTTGGTTTCTTGCATAGACTTAACATAAGATTAAAAAAATACAAATAGTCTAGCTTATGGACTTTATTATTTCTGTGACAGAAACTAACTCTGTATTTTCTACATCATGTTTTATAGAGTTATATTATTTAAAGTCAGTTACACCAAATGTGTTCATGCATACAAGGTACAAGTCACAGTCCAAGTTCTGAGACCTATTTTGAGAGCTCTGTTGACCCAGTGGACACCAAAATATGGAAAATAATTAATCAGTCTATTTCCTGGAAACTATTACATTTCAAAATGAAAAGGTACTAGATTCATTATTTACAGAATTAAGGAAATTTCTATATGCTGTTAAAATGTATCTGTTTGTTGACTAAACACCACAGGATAACTAAAGATTAATGTTAATCATAAAAGGTTTATTCCAATACTGACCAATACCATGTAATTTCTTTACTATGGAGGCAACTATTCACCATTATTCTACTTTAATTTTTTAGGCCTGGTTCTTTAGCATTCTTATAAAGTTTATGTTTCCAGAATTTTCCAGCTCAATCTGTTCCTCACATGTGCTATTTTTAAAGCAACATGCCATATATATATGGCATGACAACTATAACATTTAGCCTGTACACTACATGACCTACATTCAGAAATGATGTTAATGTTAATGTCCATCTCTCTCTAAGCTTCAATGATTTGCTAATGGCCCAATTTCCCACGAATGAACTAAGTATCAAAGAATGATACTTCTTTCAACAATAAACTGACTTTGCATGAGGCAGGATAAGACTTCCAATTCCCGTCTAGAAAGGCCCAACAAAAACTAAAACATAAAGTGGCAAGAAGAGGAAGGACATACATCCACAACATCGATTAAAAATAAAAGATCATAGACTCAGTGAGAAAATAAATTGGTATGAAAAATGAGTAAATACAGAATATAATAGTCATAACTTTCAAATAGTAGTTAAAGAAAACCCACAGACTAAGTACACAGAAATGACTGAAAGTTCCAATACCAGTTCCATTCTGCAAACTCCTTAAGGGTATAAAGAAATATTAATCCTTAAAATCAGGACACAGGGTTCTCACCAATAAAGTGTTCTGAAACACACAGACCTCCATCTCAATGAAGTGATACAATTAAGAGAGTCATATACCTCTATAATCAAATACAGACAAATGGCTTACATCCTAATCTACCCACAAAATAGCATGATAACAGTAGGAGTACACATCTGAGGTCACCCATCTTCAGGAATCTCCAAGATAACATATGAATTTCAGCCCCAGAGTATATTGTCCTTTCTCTTACGTACCCACACTATTATTCTTGAATGCATAGTGTAAAAATTCTGCCTAATAAATTCTTCTTTTTACCTCCATATTTTGAAAATTATCCTTTTTTCCTGGAAATCAAACCCCTATAACTTCCTCTATCAAAGACAGGAATCAGGATCCCTACCTCCTCTTTGGGTGACTTCCTTAGACTCTTGTAACAGTACTGATAAGCATGAACCTGTGATTCAGTCCTAGAAATATAGTGTTATGAATCTCAGCAGATATACTCCAGTGGAGATGTGGAATTATGAAAACAGTATTTTTAATGATTATTCTCTCTTTTTTTGAGACAGTGTCTCTCTATGTAGTTCACGCTGATCTTGAACTCCTTGTGTGGTCCCAGCTGGCCTTGTGCTCAAAGTAATACTTCTGGTTCAACCTCTTGAGTGCTGAAATTACAAGCATGTTTGACTTATATATAACTTTCTTTTCTTTTGTTTTGTTATTGTTTTTGAGTGTTGTTTGGAGTCGAAGTGCTGTGCAGGATGGTGAGGACATATAAAACACCTGTGACACAGTGAGGATAGAGCCTTGGACTTGCAGGCTGCTGAATTGGAGAGCCTAGAATGATCCAGTGAAGGGAGAGAAACACCTTGAATTCTGCAGCTCCTACATTGCATAGCAACTCACCATTTCCTTGGAGGAACCATTCCATATACTGTTGAAGCGACTGTGGTTTCTTAGTAATATTCAATTTTCTCCGGAAAAAAAAACCAGACACAAGAACATCTCTGGGGTTTCTCATACAATAAATCACCTTACATTTAAAAAAATAAGAAAGCAAACAATCAGGAGAGTTCTTTCCTACATGATTTGATATTTACACAGAAAATTTGTACAAAAAGCCTATTAAATATCATGGATTATATTAATAAATTTGTGACAGCACTCAGTAATCAAATATAGATTTTTAAAATTTTATGAGCTGGCTACTCTGATGGAAGTGTAATAAATGAGGAGGATTGCATATATGTTCCTTCTGAGATGTCTGCCTACTCATTTGAGGAATCTACTGGGAGGTTTTCATCAATAAATGTTGTGAGAAATCCATGCTTTATAAAAATCATGCCTAAAATGAATAATCAATAAAAAATTCTGCTATATTCATAGGCACATAGGAATGTACAGTTTTTCTCATTACCAAGCCAGAAATCAGTATCAAATACTTTATATTGAGTAAGTAAGCCACACATGTCATTTCTTAGATGATAAGCTCAGTTATGTGATTTTCAAGAGTAAACACAATGATCCATAGTTTTAAGCCAGGAGAGTATTTCCCTCTCTGGTCTCTTGCTGACTCAGAGATGATTTGGGAGATCCTTCTGTGTTTTAGAAATACTCTCAATATTGTCTGGATGACACTTTGTTCATTGCAAGGTTTCACAAATATTCATGAGACTAGTAACAAAGGTTAGGATGTTTTTACATCACAAAAACCCACACACCAAAAAAATTTTAAAAAGATAACCTGGAACTTAATATAGGTTCATTTCTCTTTGGGTCATTATTCCAAGATTTTGGCAACATCTCTCTTTAGTCTTTAATTTCTCAGCCTCATATTCACCAATTCCCAAAGTTCTCATGTCAATAGTGTGCTAGAATAACATCAGTGGGACACACAAATGCAAAATTTGCTAAAGAGTGCATTAGTTTCTAGGTTATTCAGTGAAATTTAATTAAAATTTTTAAAACCTCAGAATGTATTAAAAACCTGGCAAGAGAAAATATTTCTAAAAATTAGGCATGGGATGCTAGATCCTGGACCTACCTGTTCCCTTCAGGCAATGATCTACTAGCCACTTGGCTATTTTGAGATGGCTTATCTCAGCAGACAGTTATGTGCAGTAAAACACAGTGGTTAGAAAACCCAAACCTGATTCCAGATCAGTAACTTCACCATAGGCGAGTGTGTAAACCTACTGCTTCCCACAAGAACAACTGTAATGTGGAAGTTTACACATATGAAGGTCTAGGTGTTGCAGAATTTCAAGTGTCAGGAGAGAACATGAGAGAAACAGGACATGCTAGGTTGACACCTGGCTCAGGAGGATTCAAAAGGGCTGAGTGCTGAGCAAAGGAGGAAGCTCTGGTTTTACATATTTGGTTGCAGTTGTGGGGGTTGATCATCTAAAGGCATGAAATTTAAGAAGGCAAGTGGACAGAAGTAAAGCACAGGCAGTTTGCTAAACTGTAAGTTTTGTAACATACCTTGGTGGCCTTGCTTGAGCAAAACAGAAAATTATGGGAACAGGATGTTATCAAACTTTACTGGGAGGGACATAAGTAACTGCTTTTATACTTATTATAAGAAAGAACACCTACTATAGGGAGGGGGAAGTTTCAGAAAATTTGATTTTTCAATTTAGGTCCTGCTTTAGGAGATCTATTGGTTAATATTGCCCAGTTACCTTAAAATATAGCAACAGAATGGGTGAAATCTATCTCATAGTCATAAACTCTGTGTGTCTGTAAAATATGAGTTTCTAAGACAAAGGATTTATATATGTGGAATCATCCACATACTTTTATTCACATATGGCCTAGAGGGTAGCACTGTGCCACCAACTAATTCAGGAGATTATTAAATCCCATCAAGATCCACCTAATGAGAATCCATTTCACCCAAATCACCAGGGGATATTTAGGCACATATTGATTTAAAAGGATTATTTTAGCAGGAGATTTAGCTCAATGGCATAAGTGCCTGCCTGGCAAGCATGAGTTCATGAATTTGATCCCTGGTACCAATAAATAAATAAATAAATAAGAACAAAAAAGTAAAAGGATTGTTTTGGCCAACGGACTGTGCACTGTTAAGCTGCCGAAAAAGTGACCTCTGATCATGTTGGAAAAGATCATAGGCACAGTGCTCTGAGGTCAGGATGACCACAGCTGAGGTATCCAAGGTCACAGTCTGCTTACCCCCCTGTTAAAGAGCAATAGAGCCACCAACATCAGAGTCAAAAATCCGCTTAATTGGCACAGTTTACTTCTTGGAGAAGTCTTTGAAATGACTCCCAAGATCCTGCTCAGTTCCTGAGCTTGCCTTAGTATCCCCTTAATTTATTTGAAATTTGAATAAATACAGGCCACCCAAAGTTATCTGTCTCAACTGCAAGAGTATATAGACTTCCGTTAGAGGCTTTTGATCTCTTGCAATTGAAAAATCAAATCATTTGTCTCTTTTGTTTAAGCCATTCACCCCAGGATTAGGCCAAGACCTAGACTGACTGAATAAGAATTTCTAAATCAGTAGACACTGACCTTGGCCTTGGATCTGAAGAAGGACTTGGGAAACAGAGAGAAGGGCAAGTGGGATGTGTAGATTCGTGGCTCTTTTTGACCTTTCAGTGATTCAAATCCATGTGTAGTCTCTATCCAGGGTGAGCGGCCCCAGTTGGGCACTGATTGGATCCACTTGAGATCCCCCTTGGAAAGAATCAGGCATACAATCTCAATTAACCAGTTGGTTCCTAAATAAAGAAGGAATAATGGTTGTCAGTGATGTCAACAAGAGTTGTATCAATTAGGCAGAAATATTCACAATATAGAAGTAATCTTGCAGCAATGTTTAAGCATAAATTCCAGTTCTGTTAAGTCATGGTTAGCATATTCTATTTAGTGCTCAATGTCCTGGATTTTCTGTCTAAGAAAAATAAATATCTCTACTCAAAAGTACTAGTCCCTAGTAACTCCTTCTTGCACTCAACAGCAACCAGTATTCTCTTTTTATTTCCATGGTAGTGCAAGAATTTCATGTAAGTGAAAGCATATAATAGTTCTCCTTTTATGATGTGCTTATTTCATTTAGTGTAATGAGCTGGATGCATCTCTGCTTTGTTTTGTGTTACAATTTCATTTCTTACTGCAAGATATGCTGTTGTACATATTTGGCATTCAATTTATGCATCCATCAAACAATAGATAATTGAATATCTTCTAGTTTTGTGAAAATAGGTATTTAAATGTCTTCTTTAGCTATTTACTGAAGCTCATTTACTAAATTCCCATTGTCTTTGGATTCTGAGTGCTATGAGAATTTAGTATCATCCTTAACCACATTGACACCCACAAAATTATTCAAATTCCAGAATCTGCATTAGTATTTCCATGTTGCATTTCTGTAATACCTTAGATGGTCTTCTTACTCTAATCTCCCTGTATAGCAGTTGAGATGCACAGTTTTATCTGAATGAAAATGCTGTTAGACATTATTCCTTGCTTCTCAAAGTATTGTATGGCTACTGGAATAATGGTTGCTTTCCATTCATCTGCAGAATGACTGAAGCCCACAGCCATAGCTTTCCTCTTGACACCCTCATGATCCCATTTCCTTACCTGATTTGGGATAAGTCACTGTTATTGTATCTTCATCCTTCACCACAAATTTGTCCCGTATCTCTCTTAATATTTCTGGCTTGTAGCTTGCAATAGGGAAACTTATCCTGTCAAACCACAGAGTGTAACCTGACATGATGATGAGTTCTCTGTGCCTTGTGTTAGTGTTCCAACTGTGTCAAGTGACAGGAAATAAGTGTTTATAGTTAACAGCTAACTTTCTTAACCTTATTTGAAACATTTCCTGGTAAATAATGAGACATAAATCTCTATCTCCTGATCACAAGGTTTTCTGTATTGAGCAATATTTACCTTATATAATGAACTGAGTCTTAAGTATCACTTGTAGTTCAGATCATCAACTAGAATTTCAAAACAAATAAAAGCATGTAGAAATACTGATAAATCTTGTAAATATTCTAAGTAAACTTCATGTGTTCAATGTGTTTAAATGTATAAAATGTTAGGACTCAGTTCTGTGATGCAGGCCTGTAATCCCAGAACTTTGGAGACTGAGGCAGGAGAATCCCTAAGATTTCAAGTCCAGTTTTAACTACACAGTGAGACACTGTATAATAAAAAGCAAAAAACAAGTTTGCATCTGTGATTTCAGCTCAGCAGCACAAGGTCTGTCAATCAGGAGTCCCTGTGTTCAATTCAGGGTGCAGTGTAGGGGAACCTGTACATGGTGATGAACAAATGTAATCCCAACACTTGAGAGGATGAGACAGAAAGATCCCTGTGATTTCAAGGCCAGCCTAAACTGCATAGTGAGACCCTATCTCAAAAAAATAAAAACAAACAAACAAACAAACAAAAACCATGGAAGAGCCAATATAGTGGAAAACACCCCCTAGCACTCAGGAGGGTGAGGCAGACAATATTACCATTGTCACTGGCTGGATAATTGAATGTTCTTCTTCCATTCTTAGAGCTACATGTGACTCCAATGGAGCATTGTCAATGCAATTGATTCTCAGAGTACCTGTTGCCACATCCTCTTCTCTGAAGGAAAGTGAGTGCCATGCCCCATGATCTGCACAGCTCAGAGCCTTGTCTGGTCTGCAGAGCACACTACAGGTCTGTGCTGCTCAAATGATGGTAAAAGACATTGACTCCCTCACAGGCAATTTGTGATCCTGTTTTCTTACTCACTTTCGAAAATGTTACCATGATTGTCTCTTCATTATTCACCAATGACTTGTTATGCACTTCTCTCAGAATTACACATATTACAGCCCTGAGAGTAAAGGATATATTTTCAAATCACACAGCACCACCTGACAGAAGAATGAACTCTGAGTTCCTGGTATTGTTCCAGCCATATCTAAACTGCTAACTGTGGCTGGCATTGGTAGATCAGTTTTTGTATTAGAGACCAATCATAAACTTTCCTTCGAGTTCAGGTAAGTGCTCACAAAAAGAGAAATACATTGCAATGTGATCCAAATGTTAGTTGTGTTGAGCCATCCTGAAGTCTTTTAATATAAGTTTTGGAAAGGATCAGGTTTTGTGTTTAGGGTTGAGAAGTAAATACTCATTAACAAGTACAAGGACACAGAAATATCAGCATACATTAACGTTTTAAAAACACTTTATTATTTAATGGTATGAAATACATAGAAAAACTCTGAAGAGAGCACATCCATACACCATTCTTTGTTCAGATTTCCTTAATTTCCCCTAATGCACTTTTTGATCTACGATCCCATCCAGAAGATCACATCACTCAGTGACTATTCACCATGATTTCTTAGGCTCCTGTTAGCTTTGATGGTGATTGAGACTGTTTTTTTTTATTTGTTTTTTGATGGCCTTGACATTTTCCTGGGATACAACTCAGAGATTTTTAGAATATTTTTATACTGAATTTGTGAATGTGTTTTTTTATCATTATCTGGGTTTATGGTTGTTGGAGAGGAAGGCCATGAAGGGAGTGTAGCTCAAAGTTGAGCCCAAGTAAGGTTACTGTAAATGGGGTTACACCTGCTAAGCATCCTCAAATGCCTAATCATATGCTGGCAATGCTCCTCATCTGTCAGGAAACCTTGCAGCAACCTGATGCCTGGGTACTTACTAATGGCCAGTGTCTGTATGCAGTGTGCAGCCTTAAAATATAGGGAAAAAGATATTTTAAAAGGTGGATTAAGGTTTATCTCTGTGGTAATGTGTGTTCATATGTGGATGAGACCTTCTATTCCATTTCCAGAGCAGATACACCAAAAATTGTTGCTGAAACCCACTAGTAATCAAGGAAATGTGAATTAAGATAAAATGAAATATTTATGCTTCAAAAAGTGTGAAGCATAATTGAAGATTTGAAGATGCTAAAATAAAAGAAGTATTCAAAGCAAGTGTAAATTTTTATGTTCTTTGTTTTCCATCCTTTTATGATATTTTCACTAGAAGGTGTTCTTCCATGCAAACTTATAGGCAGAGATATTTACTTTTGCTTTTGAAATAAGGTCTTGCTTATTTGCCCACATTGAACTTGAGCTTTGTTTTATCTGTCTAAGCATCAAAAGGACCTCAAAATCTTGGCATCTTTTTTAGTTTATATGTAGGTGTTTCCTTCAATCCTGGCAGGCTCATATATGGGGGTTTGGGGAAGTGTCAGAACAAGGTATCTGATATCTGGCTTTCTCCTGGGAAGTATGTTCTCAGAAGATGCAGGTTCTGGAGGGCATGGTGTGGAGTGTTCATCATTTTCTCCAGTCATCTCTGCAACCTGAGCACCATCCCATATGCTGCTGTCCCTCTCCCAAGCCCTTCTGCCACTCCAACATTCTTCTTTCAGGCCAGGGCACTATAAACTTCAACCTCTACAGAGAGTGAGCCAAAATGCAGTTCTTCTCCCAGGAGTAGTCCACTTTGGTATTTTGTCTCAGCAAGGAGTGACTAAGACAGAATGTCTCACCTTACTGGGTTTATGCCTTGTTAATGAGTTTCTATATAGTTAAATTATTGGAGCCTGAAACCATGTCGGAAGAAGCTGGAACTCAGTAAATGGCCCCTTTCGCTCAAATGTTTGTCTCTCCTATTTGTCTTTTCCTTTTTCTTTTTATTCTTACTCACTTTTACTTCCTTGTTTTATTTTCTTTCTTTCTTTATCTTTTTCTTTTTATCTCTCTTTTCTAAATGACTGGGAAGAATTGAGCCACAGAAAACTAATCCTATTCAGCAAACTCAGAATCCAAGACCAAATAATCCCATGAATATTCCACTCCTTCCTTTCTACGCCTTCTCTACTTTCCCAAACTTTGCACGAGCACCCTGTGTCTTCTAACATGCTTTCTACTTGTTTTCCAGTTTTCTTTGATTTATACACTCTATCCTCTATAAATTGACCCACAAGAGGGCAAAATTATTCCATTAAAGGTGAATATTTGCAAACAAATTTGTCATTTATGATTGGTTCTTTTGTTTTTTACAGACTTTGCTCCCACACTTTACAGTTTTTCAGTTCATAGATTGTTCTTTTTGCTATTATTATTGCCAATTTGACTACTTTATCTAGGATGTCATGTGTGTTGTAATCATGTGTTCTTCCTTCTGTATGAATACTGTGAATGTCTAGAGTAATAACTTCACCATGGTGACACACTATAGGACTGCAGACTGAGCCAAAGAAAAGGAGAAAACACACAACAAATCCACACTTAATAAATTTGGAATGTAGAATCTTGTGAAAGACAAAAACTAACATTTTCCTACACATAAAAGACATTCCTAAAGAACAGACATTTCCTAGAGAATCCTAGATACTAGTAATACAGTTACCTGATACACAAACGCAATAGGAACATCATAGAAAACAAAATAAAGACATTCTGGGAGGTATGTCTCCACTTACTGCACAGAGGATACAAGTTCTGCTCAGATCAGCATCCAAATGCAATCCATTAGAGTTATGACAGCCCAGGTTCTCAGTCCACAGAGGTATAGGACTCTGCTTAGCCCAAAGCCCCAGAGCCATCCTTCAGAGATTGACCAAGCTTGCCCAGTGGCCCTGGGATCCACCCATCAAAGCAAATGGCCCCAGTGCCATAATTCAGAGGTGCACTTTGGCTAGTCACAGAGATATTGGTGGATTGAAGCTCTGTCCAGTGCAGCATTCCAGTGCATTCCATCAAGAGGGCACCTGGCCATCCATGTGTGTTCAAGAAGAAAATGACAAAATGAAACAGCAAGATACAGTCTCAGTCCACCAGCAAACCTAGAACAAATCCTGGAGACATTGAAATGGAAGACACAGGAAATAGCACAACTAGATTTTCTGAAATGACAGCAACTGAAGTAATGAAACAAATGCATGAAGCTCTTGAGGAAATCAGATCAGAAAAAATTTCCTCAGTAAACACACACACACACACACACACACACACACACATCACAAATATTATGAAAATATATTGTGTATCTAAAGAATATATAGGTTAAAAAATAAAGGAACATAACAGTTCAGGTGGTGGAGACCATGCAGAGGGACTGCTGGCCTGGTTGGGCTGGCCTGGGGAGAGCTTAAAACCAACACTCCCCATGGTAGAGTTCATATCCTCCCCCCTAGGACACAGGACTGCGGTCTGAGGTTCCACCAGCCCCAGTTCACCATGCCCAGATTCCACCTTTCAATTTAGGGAGCCAAGAGCTTGCAGGGGAGTTAGGACCTTGTGAGGTGAGTCCCAGTGTCCCCAGGTGGGCTCAGGGCAGCTGCCGACCTGTGCTCCAGGGAATTGAGTTACTGGACTGAGCCCTGGAAGTTCCACAGCCTAAGTGCACCATGCCCAGTGGCCTTCTTTCAGGTCAGGAGGCAGATACCATGCAGTGGGACTCTCTGCCTGATTGGGCTGGCCTGGGGAGAGTTTAAGATCAATACTCTCAGCAGTTGAGGTCATATCCACAACCCTAGGAAACAGGACTGCAGCATGAAGTTCTGCTGGCCCCAGTTCACCACGCCCATCTTCCACCTTCCAATTTAGGTAGCCAAGAACCTGTGGGGGAGCCCAGACTGCTCTAGGAGCTGTGGGTGCAGGAGTGATTCACCACAAACCCAGAGGAAGATTTGGAACACCACTCAAAGCAAGGGAATATAGAAAAATGACAAAAGGAAAGATCAAAAGGCAGGCTCAAAACTCCAGCCCATCCCAAGGAAGCCTGGGAGCCATGTACATAGAAGAAAAAAGAATCCATACACCTGAAATGTCTGAAATGATATCAACTGAAATAAAGATGCAAGTGGAACCTATGGAGAAATTCAAATCAGAAATAATTGCCCAGGTAAAAGAAGAAATGATAAAAGTATTGAAAGAAATAGTGAACCCATCTAGTGAAGACACAGCTAAAAATATTGGAGGAACAAGGCATAGAGATAGAACCCCTGAATGAACACTACAAGTAACAAACAGAATACATAAAGCAGATTCAAAGAGATATACAGGAAATCAAAAATTCTAGTGAATGCTGCCAAAATCTTCTCAATGAAAGTGAAGATAGAATTTCATACCTCGAAGATAAGATCACAGCCAGTGAACAGTAAGGTAAACATCATTTAAAAATAACAAAGAATCAGGAAATAACGATTCAACACCTGCAAGATGATGCAAAGAAAAATAACATACGATTAATAGGGATAAATGAAAAAGAAGGGGACAACCTCTTGAAGGGCTATTTACAGAAGTAACAGCTGAAAACTTCCCAAACATGAGAATGGAAAATGACATTTGGGTTAGTGAAGCATATAGAACACTAAATAAACATAACCAAAATAAAAATACACTCAGACACATAATAGTCACCATCCCAGAAATCCACCAGAAGAACAGACTATGGAAAGCTGTTAGAAAGAAAGACAGATCACCTACAAAGTGTGTAAGAGTATGTAAGATTTTATGGTAATCATTATTCCCCATTTCATTGCTTAGAAGCCTTTCAATGTTTTCATTCACCAGTTGAAATGGTTTTATTCTGTTTTGTTTGACTTTATTATGTTTGATGGTATGAACAGCTGTTTTTAAGAAAACAAAACATTATGACACTTATTGCTGATTTGATATCATCTTGCTTAGAAGTCCTACCATGCTTCTATTCTTCTATTACCATCAGTTATATTATCAGTTATATCAATTAATGTGATTTTAATATATGTGATAGTATAAACAATTTTTTTATTGAAAATGAGATCTTATAGTAGCCATTGATCATTCTCTGTTATTTGGTTCAGAATGCCCTGTAATTCTTTCATTCTTTGAATGGTTTTATACTATTTTTTATGTTTGATATTATTGTTTTTGAATCTATGCTCAACTATAGCAGAGAAAGAGATATTATGATAGTAACTGTTAATGTCCAGTTGTCTTACTGTAAAGTACTGTGTTGCTTATGTTGTTCTGTTCTTATCTGCTTTGTCATGCGCTTTTGATTTATTATCTTTAAAATAAAAAAATAAAGATTCACAGACTGTGAAGACAGGATGGAAGCTTATGATCATGAAGGAAATGATCTTTTAAAAATATCAAGCAACCAAAAACAACAGTTTAAAAGCTGCAGGATGACACAAAGAGAAACAATATAAGGTTGACAGCTGTCAATTAAACAGCTGGCATCAACACAAATAACACATGAAGACTATTTACAGAAATAATAGCTGAAAATTTTCCAAACGTGGGAAAAGCATACGACATCCAGATAATTGAGGTGTATAGAACCCCAATTATCCATAACCAACATGGATCTTCATCCAGACATATAATAATTAAGGTTTCAGGATTTCATCTCTAGTAGAATATTAAAAAGTGTCAAAAAGAACAAACAAATCACCTACAAAAGAAAGATCACAGCAGACTTCTCAACACAAATCTTCCAGTGAAACTTCCAACTTAGAGTGAATATTCGAAGTACTGTAAGAAAAAACAATATCAATCCATACTCATGTACCTTGCAAAACTATCTTTGAAAATTGATGGAGGAATCAGACACTGCCATGACAAAAAGGCAATAAAGAAATTCAATACCACCAAACCACCATTACAATGGATACTCTAGAAAGAGATAAGGATAACAAGATACTCTAGAAAGAGAAAAGTATAAAAAGAATTCCAAGAAAAAGAGCAGAAGCAAACCACCCAGCAGACCAAATATTAAACAGATTTAATAGAAAACCAAAAACAGAAAGATAACATGACACTCATAAGTCAGTACATATCAGTGATAGCCATCAATGTAAATGGTCTCAAAGACCAATGCAAAGGAAGAGACTGGCTGGTGGATTAAAAAACAGAATACAATCATATAAGTAGCATGTCATTCCGGGCAGGTACTATCTGAAATTCTAAGGTTACTTACCCTTGAAATAAAATTAATTTTACCTGTGGGTTTTTAATCAGTTGAAATGAATGTAAAAATCCCTCCATCCTTTCCCCACAGGAAAAAAGAATTATTATTGAAATATAGAATGTCAAGTCTATCCTTTTACTCTCTGAAATTTTTCTTACTAACATTTCTGGTAAGGCAATAAATGTTCCACAATAAGATTGCATGCATGCGTGCCGAGGTTACACAGTTTGATATCAACAACAACAACAACAACAACAACAAGAAAAAAATAACAAAGAAAAAAGAAAATACACTTCAAAATTTCAGGCTAAAATATGCATAAAAGACAGTAATGGTAGTATTTATGGAAATGATGCAAATGTCATATACTTATCAAATAATGTCATCTTTATTAAAACTACAATTAAGGATTTAAGGGATGTACAGTAAATACACTGCTGAGGTCCATTTATCTAAATGTTAATACCACAGAATAATTACTTCCCAGAATTTGATGCTGCTACTTGAGAACATAAATACTGTATAATTCTTCCATTGTAAGGTACTTTTACTCAGCATGCGATGAAAAATGAATAATCAATATATTTTTGGCTAACAACCAAAGATAATTTTTCCTTTGACTTCAATTTATGTTTCAATTAATGAAAGATTATTCAGCAGGTCACACCACAGGGGAAAAACACAGGTAATCAACAACTTAGCTAGCCAACCAAAAGGTAAAGTGCTTTTTGGTTGCTAATGCCAGGGAAAAAGCTGAATAAATCCATACAAACTCACATATTTCACTACACAACAAATTCATCACCTGAGAGCTGTCGTACTTGAAGTGTATTATATAATTATTGACTGGCTGTGATCACCCCTGACACCTTCCATTTTTTTCTAAGTACATTTGTGGCAGTATTTGTGCAAAAGTGAAGGAATTGTGCTTCTCCATGAGTAAATTCTATGGAACACAATGTAAAAATGACCTAGAAACAGTGATTGAAAAATGTAAGAAAAAAGTGGTTTTCAAGTTTTTGTAAAGAATAAAGTGCAGATACGTTGGTAAAAGACATATTGTTTAGAAAAACAAAGATTTACATCTGTCCTTACACTTCAAGTCATAAATTCTGAAAGTTTTCACATAAACATAATGGCATATTAAAAGGAAAAAATGGAAATCATAGAGTACAATCCACTAAGGAAGACAGTTCCCTTCTAAAAATAGCAATGAATATGATTAAAATAAAGCAAGTCTTACTTCTCTTGATTGAAGTAAATGTGTGAATACACACTTGACAAATATGTCCTTTTTAAAACTATTTTTTACTTTTATTTATTGAGAAAAAAATCAAAAGAGAAAAAAGGTAGAAATAATACAGAGCTTCAAAAAAATAAACACTAAGAAACCAACAGTTGATAAATTACATACTGTCATCTTAGAAATAGTTGTTCAAGTTATAAAATTAAAGTACGCAAAATGAACTTTCAAACAGCGAGACTGCAAATGTTTCTGCTCAACGATCCAACAAAAACTTAGTGATATGGTTATCTATCTGACACATTTAAAGATACATGCAGTTATATCCTTTGAGCACTTTCTTTTCCTCTTTATTTGCAAAACCAATTGCACATATAGCATTTTATTACTCCTACAGTTCTTATTACTTTTTATATGAAAGATACAATGTGATATTTATAAAGATTGTTCTTATTCATTTCAACTTGAGGATAGTCTCAAGTTACCTCTATTTTCCTATGAAGTCTTTAAGATAATCATTATTTATGCCTGAGTAATATTCCATTTTGCAAAACTACCACAACTTTTTCATACAGTCTACATTTGATGGGCATTTTGTTTGTTTCCAAAATTTAGCTATGGCACATTGTGCTGCTGTGAACCCAGGTGCACATACATCACTGTGACATGACCTTTTCATTTTTTGTGGGAAAATACTCAGGAGGGGTATAGCTGGATTGAATATAACTTCCAATTTTAGTCTTCAGAGAAGTCTCCATCATGATTTCCATAGTGGTTGCACCAATTGACACTTACCAACAATGGAGTAGTGCTCCTTTTTTCCAGCTTCAACCTCCCCAACATTTGTTATCAGTTGATTTCTTGATGGTGGCCATTCTTGCCGTGGTGAGATGAAATCTCAATGCTGTTTTAATGTGAACTTCTCAAATGACCAGTGATGGTCAACATTTCTCCATGTATTTATTTGCCATTTGTATGTCTTAATTTGAGAACAGTGTGTTCATCTCAAATGCCCATTTTTGGAGAGGTTCTTTGAATTTGAGGGCTTGATATTTTTCAATTCTTTATGTATTCTGGATAGAAATCCTTTGTCTGAGGGGTTTCTGGCTAAAATTCTTTCCCATTCTGTGGGTTTTCTTTTCACTCTGATGGTAATTAATTTTGAAGTGCAGAAACTTTTCAATAATATGTTATCTCTGTTGTTTATTCTTTTAAGTGTTTCCTGTGCAGTTTGTGTTTTGTTCATGAATTCTCTGTCTACCCCTATTACTCCAAGATTTCTACCAAAGTTGTCTTCCAGTTGATTTAGTGTTTCTCTTTTAATATTTAGATATTTGAATTATTTGGATTATAGTTTTTTGCATGATGATAGACATGGTTCTAGTTCCAGTCTTTGGCATGTATAGAGCCAATTTTTCCAACACCATTTATTAAACAGGCTATCCTTCATCCAGTGAACATGTTTAGCACATTTTTTAAATATCATGTGGCTGAGTGTCTTTGTAGATGTGTTTGCATCTTCTAATCTGTTCCATTGATTCTCAGGTCTATTTCTTTACCAGGAGTATGTTGATGTCATCACTGTGTCATTGTAGTATATTTTCAAGTCAGGAATTGAGATGCCTCCTGCCTTGCCTTTGTTACCCAGAATTGCCTTTACTATTCCAAGTTTCTTCTGTTTCCAAATGAATTGTAGGAGTGTTTTCTCTATATCTGTGAGGTATATTAATGGAATTATGATTGGAATTGCATTAAATCTGTGTAACAGCTTTGGGAGTATGCTCATTTTCACAATTTGGTTCTTCCTAGATAAGAGCAAGGAATATTCTTCCATTTACTAATATCTCCTTCTACTCCTATATTAGCATAGCACAATTTTCAGCATATAGGTCTTTTAAATTCATAGTTAGATTAATTCCTAAGTATTTCACTTTTTTACAGTCTATTGTGGAAGGTGATATTTCCTTAATTTCTCTCTGAGAGATTTTTGTTTGTGTACAGGAATTCTGGTGATTTTTGAGCATTGACTTCATATCCAGCTACACTGCTGAATTTGTTTATTACCCCTAGTGGTATTGTAATGGAGGTTTTTGGGTCTTCTTAATAGTGATAGTGATCCACAAATAGTGATAGTTTAAATTTTTCCTTTCCTATCTTTATTCCTTTTATTTCTCTCTCTTGTCTGATTGCCCTGGCTAGTATTTCCAGAACTATATTGAATAGGAGCGTTGACAATGAACATACTTGCCTTGTTCCTGATTTTAGAGTGAAAGCTTTCAGATATTGTCCATTTACTATAACATTGGCTTTTGCGATGTCATATATGTTCTTTAGGAGATTGAGGTAGACACTATGTGTTCCAGTTTTCTGAAGTGTGTTTATCATGAACATGTGTTGGACTAGAAGACCATGTGGATTTTGTTTTTGGCTCTGTTGATGTGGTGTATTACTTTTATTGATTTGCATATGTTAAATCATCCTTGCATTCCTGGAATGAATCCCAGTTGTATGGTATTGTGTTGTATAATCTTCTTGATGATTTGCTGCATTCTATTTGCCAATATTTTATTTAGATTGGCCTGTCATTCTCCTTTTTGGTTGGATCTGTCTCTGCTTTTGGTATCAGAGTAATACTGGCCTCCAGGAATGATTTAGGGAAGATTACTTCCTTTTCAATTTCATTGAACATTGAAGGAGTATTGGCATCAAATCTTCTCTAAATTTCTTGTGTAATTCAGCTGTGAATTCACCAGGACCCTGGTCTTTCTTTGTTGGGAATTTTTTTATTATGTTTTCAATTTCAATAGCTGATATTGGATTATTCAAAATTGCTATATCTTCTTAGTTGAGCTTTGGTAGTTCATATGTTTCTAGAAATCTACCCATTTCCTCTGTGTTTTCCTCTCTATGTAGGTAGAGATTTTGAAAATAGGTATCCAGGATCTTTTGAATTTCAGTGACATCTGTAGTAATTTCCTTCTTTTCAGTCACTACTGCATGAATTTATGTTTATTCTTTCTTTTCAATGATAAGCTTAGCTAGAGGTTTGTCAGATTTGTATGTTCTCTCAAAAACCCAGCTTCTTTATTTATTAATTCTTTGTATTTTTTTTAGTTTCAGTTTCATTGATTTCTGGATAATATTTAAAAGTTTCTCTTTGCTATGAACTTTGGGATTAATTTTCTCTTCTTTTTTTTGAAAATTGCATTAGGTTGTTTATTTGAGTTCATTCTTTATTCCTAATATGGCAATTTATTGGTACATATTTCCCTGTTAAGATCACTTTCTTTGCATCTCACAGATTAGAGTATGTTATTTCTAGATTTTCAGTGAATTGTAGATACTGCTTTATTTCTTCTTTAATTTCATCTGTAGCCCACTGGTTGTTCAGAAGGTTGTTATTTAAGTTTCACATACTTATGCAGGTTTTGCAATTTATTTTGCCATTAATTTCCAATTTGATTGTGCTATGGTCAGATATTATTCATGGGATAATTTTAATACCTTTGATTTTACTTAAGAATATTTTATGGCATAATATATTGTCTATTTTGGAGAATGTTCCATGTGCTGCTAAGAAGAATATGTATTCTGATATGGTTGGGTGGAATGCTATGTAAACATCTACTAAGTGCAATTGCTCACAGTTCTATGATTCAGTTCTATTGTTTCTTTGTTGACATTTTGTCTAGTTGATCTATCTCTTTGTGACAATGATTATTAAGGTACAGTTTTATAACTGTGTTCTTGTTTATTCTGTTTTTCATGTCCAATAGTAGTCCTTTTATATAGTTGTGTGCTCATGTATTTGGTGCATATATATTTATCAATGTTAGTTCTTCCTCTTGAATTTTTTGACTAATTGGTATTTAGTTACCTTCTTTATCTCTTCCCTCATGTTAGTTTTGAAGTTCACATTGTCTGCAAGTAGAATAGTTACCCCTGCTTTTTTTCTGTGTTCCTGTTGCATGCAATACTGTTTTCCATCCTTTGACTTTTAATCTAAGAATTTCATTTTGGGTCAGATGTGTTTCTTGTATACAACATACTGTGCTATCTTGTTTCTTGATCCATTGTGCCAGTCTATTTCTTTTGATAGCTGAATTGAGGCAATTTACATTTATAGATGTAACTGATATGTACTGGCTGCTTTTCCATATTATGTTCCAGTTGTTTGTTGACTACTTTTCCCCCCTCTTTAATTGCTTGTGCTACCTGGTGGTTTCTTCTGTTGTTGTGCTGGATATTTTGGACATTTTTATTTCTATCTAGCATATTTTCCAATATTCTTTATAGGCCTGATTTGGTGAAAATGAGTTTCTTTAGTTGTTCTTTGTCATAGAACTGACTTGTTTTTCCATTAAATTTGAATGAAAGTTTTGCTGGGTACATCAGTCTGGTTTGAAAGATTTTTTTTTCTTTTGTAGATTGAATGCCTTATTCCAAACTCGTCTGGATTTGAGGGTTTGTGCTGAAAAGTCTGCTATGATTATAATGGACTTTCTTTGATAGTTGAGTTGTGTCTTTTGTCTAATGTCTTTTATTGTTCTACTTTTATGATGCATGTCTGGGATCTTAATTATTATATGTCTGGGTGTAGATTTATATTGGTTGTGATTGATTGGTGTTCTATATGCATCACTTATCTGCATAAAAATTGTTTTCCCCGTGTTTGGGAATTTTTCTGCTATTACTTCTATGAACTCTTTAATTATTCCATTTTTATTGACTGCTGCATCATACTGATGCCTATTAATCTCATACTGTTTCTCTTGGCTGCAATTTGTGGCTGCCAGGTTGTCATTTCATGCATCTTTTTTATTTTTAAAAGTTCTGTCTTTCATGATCACTAATTGCAATTCAGTCCTCAAAGTCTGAAATTCTATCCTCTATTTCATTTAAATGGTTATGCCAGATTTCAATAGAAGTGTTGTTTCTTGGTTATCGCTTTGAATTTATTTCATGAATTCTGCATGTTTTCTATATTATTCATTCATGTTTTCAACAATTTCCCATGCTCCTGTACATTTTTTTCTATTTCCTCTCTAGCTAATCTGAGCAACTCCTTTACTAAGGTTATTTATGTCTTTAGATGACAGATTATCTGTAATTTGCTTTACTCTATAGTCTCATGGAGTTGTTTTGTTTTATTTCACTTGCTATCTTTTCAGTGATTTCTGATGTGTTACTTTTGAAGTCTTGTACTTCAATGTCTTCTGTACTTGCTCCTGATAGACTATATGTTTGAGATTACATTATGTTTTTTCACTTTGCCATTTTCCCTTTTCAGGTTAATATTTGGTCTTTCAATCCTACTAGTGTCAACTGTTGCTAGTGTGTATCTTAGGGTCCTACTGTAATATTGATGTCTGTCCAATTGCTAGGTCTCACCATGAAGATGTAGGCCACTAACCTGAATTCCTCTTGCAAGGGCTGTTGGGGAAGTCTGATGTTCTTCCTAGGTTGACAAGCCTAGGAGTACTGATGGAAATCAACTCCTAGTTTCTGCAGTTATTCTGTATACATGTTGTTCAGAGTCACCAGATCTCCCTGTTTATAGTGTTTTTCCCAACTGGGACCCTATTGTGTCTCTGAGTGTCCTACAGGTCCCTTTAATTTTCTCCATGTTGGGGGAGGACTTATTGGCACCCTTGTCAACCTACCTGATATTCTGTATGTGGAGGAAGGACTCACCCACCCACTTGCCAAACTCACCAATGACCTATTTTTGGAGTGGCTTTGGTATTGCTCCTGTTTACCCACTAAATGTGGCAAACTCTATTCCTGTTTTAGGGGCAAAGTCACCTCACTGATGGAAGCTTGATGAGCTCTTCTGTTTAGATGAGGGGCTACTGAGTGTTCCCACTATACTGAATGATTAATCTACAGCAGTCCAAGTTCTGAGGGCAGATGTGGGAGTTGAAGTTCAACACCTATATTAGGTGCAGGAGGTGAGGGGTCACCAATGGCAGTGGTGGGACTGTAGGGCTGTGCTTAAATGTCTGGAGCTCCTAGACACTGAGGTGACTGGCTAGTCTTGTGGAGACACAGGAGGGACCAGGTTCTGGACTGGTCCCACCCGTGCCACTGGCTGGAGGTCCTGGATCCCTTGAGGTTGGCTTCTGGGACAGCAGGGGTCACAAGAGAGGCCTGGGTCCTTCCCAGCCCTGTGCATGCCAATGGCTGGAGTTCCCGGGTCCTGCAGGTGGTCTGTATGGATAACAAAGTATGTGGGAGGGAGCCAGATTTAGCAAGCCCCTGCATGTGCTGCTCCCTGGAGTTACCAGGCTGGAGTTCCCAGGTCTTGTGAAGTGGTAGGCAAGCACAGAGGGTGTCATCAGAGGGGACCAGGTATAGCCCAGCCCCATGTGTGTGGCTGGCTGGAGTTCCTGGGTCCTGCCAGGTGGTACCCTTAAAAAATTAATTATTTTTAAAATGTAGAAGTATGATGATTTTTCTCTCTTGTATTTTTTCAATGAGTATGTGACTTTCCCATTAACACAAAATCTGATTGCTTCCAAAACATTCTGAATGACTTCACAATGGCTCAATGCAACTAACTTTTGGACCACTTATTGCAACATTCTTTTCTTTTTGCGTCTAGTTACTTGAACAACTCATAAGGGCAAGTTTATGATTGTTTTGTATGTAATGTTAAGAGCTGATCTGAGCATCTGCCAGATCTTCCAGTGGTGGCTGCACCTGAAACTAACACCAGAAACACAGAGCTCATCCCCATCAAGTTATGCTGTGTGATTTGAAAGGATGCCTTTCTCTCTCAGAGTTGTAATATTTGAATTCTAAGAGAAGTGAATAACAAGTCAATAGTGAATAATGAGACACAGTCATGGTAACTTTTTCCAAATTGGATAAGTAAACAGGGTCACAAACTGCCTGTGAGAGAGGTAATGTCTGTTACCATCATTCATACAATGCATTATAGCAATGTGCTCTGTAGACCAGAAAAGGCACCATGCTGTGCAGAGCATGGTACATAGCACTCATTTCCCTTCAGGGAAGAGGACTTGGTATAGGTACTGTGAGATAGAAATGTGATGACAAAGTTCCATTGGAGTCAGATGCAGCTCTAAGAACAGTGGAAGGGCCAAATTCAAATATAAATTCAATGAAAATGGCAATATTTTCTGCCTGTCTCCTGAGTGCTGAGTAGCTCTTTCTGCATTTAATTTCACCTTCTTGAGACAAGGTTTCACAATGCAGTATAGGCTAGCCTTGAATTCACAGTGATCTTTCTGCCTCACCGTCCCAAGGGCCGGGCTTACAGGTGTGTGCTATCGTGCCTGCTGCACCAGGAATCAAACTCAGGGATTCCTACATGCCAGGCAATGTGCTGTGGAGCTGCAACCCCTGGCCCAAACTTTATATTTCTACTTATGAGACAGGATCTTACTGTGTATTTCAGACTGGCATTAATCTCATAGTGAATCTCCTCTCTAATCCTCCAAAGTGCTGTGGTTACAGGCCTGCACCACTTACCTGACTTCTAACATTTATACATTTAAAATCATTGAACAAAATGAAGTTTACTTAAAATATTTACAAGTTAGATCCATATTTCTATATGCTTTTATTTGTCATTGAACTGAAATAGAACTAATCAAACACAAAACTTAGCTTGGAATGAACAAACAATTGCACAATACACAGTGACTCATGATCATGAGACATAGTTATATTTCTAATTATTTACCAGGATACTTTTTAATATAATATAAGGAAGTTTAGCTAGTAACTACAAATACTAATCTCCTGGCACTTGTCTCAGGTAAAACCTTAACACAAGGCAAAAGAACTCATCATCATGTCACATTATTCTCTGTGGTTTGAGGGGATAATGTTTCCTGCATTATTCCAAAAGTCTGAAATATTAAGAGAAGTAAAGGACAATTTTGTGTTGAAGGATAATGATACAACAACAGTGACTTATTCCAAATCAGATAAGGAAATGGGATCATGAGGGAGTCATGAGGAAATCTATGGCTGTGGCCTTCAGTCCTCATGCAGATGAATGGAAAACTACCACTATTGTTTTAGCCACTCAGTGCTTTGAGAATCAAAGAATGGTGTCTACTAACATTTTCATTCAGAGAAATGGATGCAGTTCATTAGTTACACAGGGAGATGAGTTCACAGAGGGACCATCAAAGTTGTTATAGAAAGGTGACAGGGAAGTACTAAATCAGAGTCTGAAATTTGAAGAATTTTATGGAGTTGAAGGTGGCCAGGTATCAAATTGGAAAGTATATAGCACTCAAAGGATAAGGACAATAGGAGATGAATAAAAGGTCTTTAAAAAGTAGCCAAAGTAGCTACTTGAATATCTCTTTTCTGAAAAATAGAAGGCACTCAGGTATCCATAGTCAGATGAATGAATAAACTGAGTGTAAAATATATTCGATGAAACATTATACAATCAGAAATAAAATTCTAACAGACCACAAAAATATGCAGAAATCTTGAGCTCATTAAGATAGATGAAATAAGCAAAAGAATACATATATGATTTCACTTATGAGAAATGTTTGCCCTACTCATTGCATAGAAATAGTACCATTTGTGAATGTAGTTCATGTGATTTTCAAGTTGAAATTTATGGTTGTTAGGAAGATATATATACCATGTTCTTTTCAAAATAGCATCTATAAAGATCAGGTTGAGTTGGAAAAGACTAGAGATATAAATTTTATAGGAATGTTGAGGAACCAGGGTTAAAAATTAAAAATAAAATATGGGTCAATACTAGCCTGCAAAATTTGGAAATTATATATTATTGGGCAGTATTAGTATAAGTCTTTTATAATTAACATTAATCTTTAGTTATCCTCAGGTTTTTATTCAACATAAAGGTGCATTTTAAGAGCATATAGAATTTTCCCTAGTTCTGTCCATAATACATTTAACATCTTTTCATTTTAATTATAAAACTTTCTAGCAAAGATACTAACAAAATATATTCCATGTTCTGGTGTACAGAAGGACATGAAAACTCCCCAAAAATAGGCCTCAGAACTTGGACTGTGACCTCTTCTTTTAGGTGTATACACTTTTAGGGACTTACTTCAGATAACCTTATCATATACAACATGAAGTAATCAACACCAAGTTAGTTGATATAACAAAAATAACAATATTCATTAGCTAGACTATTTGTATGGTGCATTTTCATTGTCATATGGGGAGCCTATACATGAAATCAAATCTTAATCAGAGGCACACTTGAATGTACCTCAAAATTTCATAAGAGTACTCTACCAGCATAAGGTTATGGACACATTTTTGAAAGAGCTAGTAGAACTGGGAATCTGGACCTCTAGTGGCCATAGGTTAAAATGTTACAGGTTTGACTAGAGACTGCCAGTAGTAGCTGCTGTCATAATTGGAACTCCTTTTGAGATCTAATCCAGCTCTCTCTCTCTCTCTCTCTCTCTCTCTCTCTGTCTCTCTCTATCTCTCCCTTTCCTTCTCTTCATCTTCTTGAGACAGGGTCTTGCTGTGTAGTTCAGGCCAGCCTTGGGCTGACATTGTAGCCTAAGCTGGTCTCAAACTTGCAACAATTCTCTTTCCTTAGTCTTGGGATTCCAGGAGTGCATAACCATGCCTGGTTTAGCTCTGTCACTTTATATTTCCAAAAGATTTATACATTTTACTCGATATTTAAGACCATGTCAACATAAGGTCCATCTTAGTCAATATTAATTCATGTTTGTAAGGGTCAGTGAAGGATTCTCAAGGAGTTATTTCTGAGGCCTTTTAGGAGCTGCTTACTTCTTCTAGTTCTTGACTTTTCCTGTTGTGATATCTGCAAGGAGTGGTCATGTGTTGTTTCATCATATAGTTTTCACTGAAATTATGGTGGCAATTCCCCCTTTAGTTACCATCCTTTTTGTTGAGTAAATATTTTCTCTCTCCTGTCTCTTGAAATCTAACAATTTTGCTGCTTGAGCCATCAGATGACTTAGCATAGCTGCAGTATCTCATACAGAGGTCCCTTCATTCCTTGGAAACTGGCTAACTTTGGAGGCAAAGGCTTACATACTGAGTGTCCTCTTAGCACTTTTATCTTTCTTAGATTTGTTTCCCACCCCTTGATCACTGAACTCCAAAAAGGTTATTGATACCAGTCTTAAAGTGGGAACATTAGGCTTTTATTCTTATTATTATAATTTTTCTGCATATCACAGCACTTTGACATGTAAAATGAGATGAAAGACAATTATATTTTTATTTTATAAGCTATAGCACAATTATTAAAAATAATATTATTTTTCTGAGACAGGGTCTTGCTCTATACATCAGGTTGGTCTTGAACTGACTAAGTAATTCTTCCCCACTTCAAACTTGTGGCAATCCTCCTGCCGCAGCCTACAGAGGTATTTATTTGATAGCAGGCATGTACATGTGGTGATTTTACAAGATACAGCATTAATATTGAGTGACACTATTATATCTTTTCACCTTATATGTGATGTCTATTATTTCAAAACACTGAGTCAGTGGTTTGTTAAAATTGATGTTTTGTAGAATGCTAGTATGCCATTTTTAGAAACTTTTATTTTTGTCATTTTGTCATAGGATTTTGCTCTGAATTTCACATGGCATTAATTTCATTTTGCAGTTATAAAATTTTATTTTGTTTGTGATTTTTTGTCTTTTTGAGACTGGATTTTGCTATGAAATTTAAGTTTAAGTCAGTCTTGAACTCACTTTGAAACCTAGATTACACTTGATCACATAGCCATCCTTCTGCCTCAGTCTCCCAAGTGCAGAGAAGTTACAAAGCTTTATAAGAAAATTACAAAACATAATAAAAACAGTAACAAATCCAATTATTTTACTTGTTCTGTGCCAAGAAACGTAATTAGTAAATCTAGTTTGGTTACAAAGTGGTATTCAAACATACTGGTTAGAGTTGGTATAGATGTGATTGTGAAATTTTTATTTTTAATCATGTATATTTGGAGTACATAATGATTACATTCATCATCAAGAGTTGCTACATAGACATAATGCACTCAGTTTTTTTCTCTTATTCTACTTTTCTCACTCATCTATCACTCCATCTCTTGGTCCCCTTTGTACTTGCAAAAGATCTATTTCCCTGTCTCCTATCATCTGTCTTTTATTTTTTCTTTAGATTATGTATACTTCGGGTTACTCATATGAGGCAAACCGTGTAATCTTCAAACCTGTCTGTTTAATAAGCAGAGAAATAGAATGCTAATATCTACATTATATAAGGAAATAAAAACAAGTTTTATCCCCTCACAAGAAAAGATTGCATAAAACGTGAACAAGGGAAATTAAGTGACCCTTGTAAGTCTAAATTTGCAATAAATACATAGAAAAAGTTCAACATATTTGGCCGTAAATGTTATGCAAGTTAAGATAAAAGTGCTGCTCTGATGCAATGATTTGATCAAGAAATCAAATAATAACAAATGGTGGTGAGACAGATGAGATGAAGGAATTCTTCTGCACTGCTGGTGGGAATGCAATGTAGTGTAACCAGTATGCATACTCTTCAGGAATACTAAATATAATTGAGTAGACAGTGAGCCATATGATTCTAGTTTTAATTTTCTCCAACAGTTGTCCAGTTTTTCCAGCACGGAATTTGAATATGTTACTTTTCCTCCAACACACAATTTTAATTTCTTTGTCAAAGATTAAGTAGCTGAATGTGTCTAGTGATTTTTCTTCTTTATTCTCTTCAAATGTTCCACATTTCTGTTTTTTCTATTAATATGCCATTTGTATGACTGTAGCTTTGCAGTATAATTTGAAGTCCAATATCGTGATGTCTCATACTATACCCTTGTTGCCCAAGATTGCTTTTTCTATTTGGGTCTCTTAGGATTGTTTTCTCAATATTTGAAAATTATATTGTTTGTATTTGATTGAGATGTTATCAAAACTGTGAAATGATTTTGGGAATGAGACCATTTGACAATATGCCAATATGACAATATTTTGCCTTTCTAGAAGAAAAAAGTGCTTTCCATTTTCTAACATCCTCTTGAATATCCTTTATTCAGAGCACTGTAGCTTTTTTATAGGGTTCCTTTACTTCCTTGGTTAGATTAATTTCTAAATATTGCATTCATCTTGACGCTACTGTGTTTTCTCTTCTTCTTGTTTATCACCATGCTAGTATTTTTGTGTTGATGTTATATTCTGTGACAAAGCTGTTATAGTTTTTGTCTATAATTCCCCCAAAAAGCTCATGCAGTAATAGGGTTTGGGTTTGTCAAAGGGAGCTGAACCTACTTTGTGATTGATGATCCATTGCCAGGATTAAAGGTGTGAGTGCTACAATCACTCTAGGGTGGGTGATCTGCATGCAATGTAAGATAGAGAAAGAAATGTGTGCCCACACATTCTCTCTCTTGTTTTTGGTATCTTTTGCCACCATTAACTGTTCTCTACCAAACCACTCTGCCTTGAACCCAGTCAAATGTATCTTGCATTTTCTTGTATCATCTTTTTTCTCCTTCTTCTATCATTTGCCCCACCTAAATTGTTCTTTCCTTTTGAACAGTTTCATTTCCTTTCACAATATCTATTATAGATTTTGGATTTCATTTAATTTTTCAATTTCTTTCACTGGGGAGAAAATCTTTTTTCTTTTCTTTCATTGTCTTTTTGAAACAGTATTTCACTATGTATTTCACACTGACTTTGAACTGACTTTGCACACTAGATTGCCCTCAAACTCATGGTGATTTTCCTAACTTAGCCTCTCAAGCTCTGAGATTGCAGACACGTACCAAAATGCGTGGTTGGAGCCAGCTATTATGGCATGAAACCTCTACAAACTGAGAGATAAATAAACATTTTCCCTTTTTGGGTGGTTTCTGGTGTTTTATGCCAGTGATGCGAAAAGCAACTAAGACAATTTCTGAAGCAGTTTATTAATTCTAGTAATTTATTGATGGTCTTCTTTGGGTCTTTCGGGTAGAATACTAAATCATCTTCCAGTAATGATATGAGTATTTCCTTTATGATATCCATTCCTTTTATTTCTCTCCCTCTTGCCTGACTACTCTGCCTTATGTTTCATATACAATGCTGAAAACAGGTGGCAATAGTGGGCACCATTGTCTCATTCCTGAGTTTACAAGCAATGCATTAAAGCAGAAACATTGTACCAACCAGAATACAAATTAAGTAAAAAACCTGAGGTCCTAGGTGTTGGAAATAGTTTTCTATATAGAACCACAATTGAATATCAAACAAAAGTAAGAATCAATAAATGGACTAACATCAAATGAGTCTGAATTGGGCATGGTGATGCATGCTTGTCATCCCAGCACTCAGGAGGCTGAAGCAGGAGGATATCTGTGAGTTTAAAGCAGGTTTGGACTACATGGTGTATTCAAGGGATCTGTGAACTTCATGCTGAGACCTTGTTCTTTGAAAATTTAGCACAAATATAAAATGTTCGGGGAAGAGTTCGCATACATAAAGAGAATTTTTTGCCAGCTATTCCACACACAGAGTACTAATATTTGCAATACAGATCATCACAAAATAAGACCACGTAAATCAAAAGATCCAGTCAAAAATGGGCAAGTGAAAAGAAAAAGTGAACAACATATATAAGAAGAAATGTTCAATATTTTTAGTTTCTATGGAAATATAAAATAAAATAACACTATGATTCCCTCATACTCCAGAAAAAAATGTTGCAATCAAGGAATAAAAAAAATAAGTTTTGCTGAGGCTGTCATGAAAAGGAACCCTCATACATTGCTGTTGGGAATGTGATCTAATAGAAACACCAGAATCAGTATGGAGATGTTAGAAGAAGCTAAAATTATAAATAATGTATATCCTAGAAATCTCCCCTCTAAGTGATTTCTCCAAAGCTGTAGAGCTACTTTCACTTAGTTTATTTCAATGTAAAGTTTGTGCTAATATAGTTTGGACAATATTTCCTGCCTATACATAGTATTCTGTGTAACTACTGTGAATATAATAATATACGATGTAGTAATTTTCATTATTCTCTTATTAGACAATATTGAAACTTCTATTTTTATTTTAACTTTTTCTCTTTAACATAAACAAAGGAGAATGGCAAGGTATTCCTTGCTCATGGATAGGAAGAACCAACATAAAGAAGGTAGTCAGATTCCCAATATTGCTCCACATATTTAATGCAATCTCTATCAAAATATCATCAGTGTACTTCACAGAATAGGAGAAAACATTGACCAAATTTATTTGTATCCATAAGAGACCTAAAGGAGCTAAATCAACCATAGGAAACAAGGAAAGGCAAGGGGGATCCCAATCCTGTCTTAAAATTATACTTCAAAACCACTCTGATAAAAATATCATGGTACTAGAGAAAACAAAACAAACAAACAAAAAATCAACTAATGAACAAACACAAAAGAAAAATTTATTCATGAGGACCAATTAGATGGATTAGAAGATCTAGAAACAAGCCAAACCTACTCAAGCACCTCATCTTTACAAAGGAGTCAAGCAATATCAGTGTATGAATGATAGTCTATTCAATAAATAGTGATGGAAAAACTGATATTCCACATGCCAGAGTATAAAACTAGACCAATGTGTATCACAATGCTATGAACTAAAATAAAAATGAGTCAAAGATCTAAATATTAAGACAGCAATGTTAAATCTGCCAGAAAACAAATAGGCAGAAATCTTGAAGACATAGGTGTAGGACAAGATTTTGTGAAAAATACCCACATCTCATGGGAAATACTGGAATGAATCAACAACTAAGACTCATCTTATTGAGAAGCTTTTGCACAGAAAAACAAATTATTAAGAAAGTGAATAAACAACACAGAGAGTGTGAAAAATTGAGCTGATTTTCCCTCAGACTAAGGAATTTATCTGGAACATATAAAGAATTCACAAAAGACAGCCTCCCCACATTGAAAAACCCAATGTAAAACCGGGCATCTGAGATGAATACAAATTTCTCAGATGGAGAAGTACAAAAAGCAAATGAGTAGAAACAATATTCAACATCACTTGCCACTCAAGAGATGCAAATTAAGACAACACTGAGATTCTATATAACCCCAGAAAGAATGGCTATCATGAAGAAATCAGCCAATCACAAATGTTGGAAGGCCTGTGGGGGAAAAGTCATTCTTTTGCACTACTGGTGGGAGTGCAGACTGTTACAACTATTGTGGAAGTTGGTATAGAGATTCCTCATAAAACTAGGATAAGAGATCCCATTTGATTGAGCCATTTCCCTATCATTGTCTTCATGGGACAATTAAAATCATCATAACACATTGATATGCACACCCATGTATATAGCAGCTCTGTTTGTAATAGCTATATCTTAGAAATAACCAGAATTTCCATCAAATAAGGCATGGATGAAGATGAGTGTTTGTTTGAAATACAGTGAAATATTACTCAAGCTATATAGATGGCTAAGCTTGTGATATTTCTAGGTAAAAAGATGCATCATTAGAACATACTCTTCAGTGAAATAACTTGGAGCAACATGTAAATAGCACATAATTTCTTTGGTATGAGATACTAAATATGTAAACAAGAGCAAAACAATAAAAGATATTTTGAAATAGAAAGAAATTATTCAAATGAAAGAGTCTATGAAGAGGCTAAGACAGACAGAAATGGAGAACACAGGAAGGGAAAACAAGAGTCCATACTCTTAAATGTGATAAATCAGACACACATGTTTAAATACCATATTACTTCTCCAGTGGAAGAAACCAAAAGGGTAAATAAGGACAAAAATATTTAATAGAGACTGCAAAATAGGACGAAAATGTTCATTGTATGATTTCATTTGTACTGGGAATGGAACTTAAGGACCTTGAACTTGCCAGTGTGTGGCTATGCCACTCAGCTTCCCCTGTGGAAAAAACGGGAAGGAGAACAAGGGATGGAGGAGGACAGGAAGAGAGTAGAAGAAAAATATTCAAGGATGAAAATGGAAATAATGTTCTTGTAAATAAACAGGAAAAAAGAGGTTAAAAGAAGGAGAGAGTTTTGGAGAAAAAAGAATCAAATAATATCATGTAGAGGTATAAATTTCCTATACTGAATGTGATCATTATATATATATATATATATATATATATATATATATATATATAGTGTGTGTGTGTGTGTGTGTGTGTGTGCAAATAAATTTAAAAATAATAGGGGGCCTGCTTGTGTGCTTCCATTCTCTGGGCCACTCCTGGCCAGGTCACGTGGAGGAAAAACACTGGGCTCCAACCCTGCTCAATCCGAAAAGCCTGTCTGCACACCTCTGTGCCCCACCACTGACACAGGCAGGAGAAGGAGGCCACTGAACTCTGCCTCTGCGCACGCCACTGGGCCTGCCTCAGGACCTCGGTTTCCTGGCTTGCTACCAGAACACAGAGCTCGCCACTGGGCATGACTGAGTGCCTGAATGCCTCCCTGAAACTACCACACAGAGGAAAATAATCAAGCTCCCCCTGCTTCCCGCCCTCCTCCCAGGCTTAGGCAGTGGACCCATGCCTTCCTGCATCAGCACCCTCCCACAGCTACCACACAGAGACCAATCACTGTGCTCCTTCTCCACTCAGACCACTGTATTCTGCCTGTGCCCCATCACACTCCTCCCCTGTGCTGACCAAGTGGATCACCACACCCACCCTGGCTCAGCCCAGTGCCCTTGGCCACCCTCCCCATATCTTAAAGCAAGCACTACTGTGAACATTTGGCTCCAACTCTCCCTCCCAGAACCTTGAACTGTGCTGGACTGGCAGTGCTGGTTTGATGGGACACCTGGTGGACCCTTGCCAAGGCAGAGGACCCTGGAAGTTTCTGATACCTATGTACCCAACAATCGGGGAGGCATCAACCATTCAGTAGGACCCTGGGACACGCACTGCCAACAATTGTGACTATTGGGATCAAATAATGAGATATTGCCCCAGAAGGTGAAATACAAGACTAAAAACAAAATGCAATCCCAAACATCTAGTCAATCAGGTGCAAGAACAAGTGACAGCAAAATGCAGGATTTTAAAATCATGTACCAGAAATCTCTGAAAAGATAGCAAATGAAGGAAAAAAGAACCAAATCTGTGAGGCTAGAGAGGAAATCAAATTCAGAAGTAAATTCTTAAGTAAAGACAAAAATAACAAACTCAGTAAACAGTTAGCACAACATAGATAGGGAAAGAATAGGTAAAAATACAGGAGCATGGGAAATTGATTGAAACTTTGAATGAACAATATAGAAAACAAGCCGAATCCATGAAAGGATTCAAAAAGATATCCAAGAAACAAAAAATTCTATTGAAAGTTGGCAAAAACATTTAAATGAAGCTGAGGATAGAATTTTGGACATTGAGGACAGGATCACAGATAGTGATCATGAAAGGATAGAACTTATAAAAACAACAAAGCAGCATGAAATGACAATCCAGAAGCTTCAGGATGATGCCTCAAGGAACAATGCAACATTAATAGGCATCAGTGAACAGGCAGCAGACCATGCAAAGGATATACCTAAGCTGTTCACAGAAGTTATGGCAGAAAACTTCACAAACATGGGAAAAAGTCTGACATGCAAATAAGTGAAGCATATAGAATGCTAAACAGTCATAACCAACATAAATCTATACACAAACATATAATAATTAATATCTCAGACATACAGCATAAAAACAGAAAGAGAATACTAAAAGCAGTTAGAGAAATGACACAACTCACCTATCAAGGATAGCTTATTAGAATCAAGGCAGACTTCTTAGTACAAACCTTCAGGTTAAGACAAGCTTGGAGTGAAGTATGTTAAGCCCTAAAGAAAACAACTTTCAACCCAGACTGATGTACCCATAAAAACCTTCATTCAGATTTACAGGAGAAACAAGATACTTCCATGACAAAGAACAACTGAAAAAATTCATGTCAGTAAACCAAAATTAGATAGAATCCTGAAAGACATGCTAGATAGAGATAAGAATGACCACAATCTCCAGAGAAACAGCAGAAAGAAACAACCAGGCTGGACAAGAAATTATACAATGGCAAAAATCAGAAAACCAACAATAGGAACACAACATGGCAAAGACAAGCCAGAACATATCAGTTATAGCCATAAATGCAAATAGGCTCTATTCACCTGTCAAATGAAACAGGTTGAGAGAATGGATCAAGAAACAGGACCCCACAATATGCTGTGTACAAGAAACACACCTGACTCAAAAAGATACTCATAGCCTAAAAGTCAAAGGATGGAAAACCTATTCCATGCAACAGGAACACAGAAAAAAGCAGGAGTAACTCTTCTGTTTGCTGACAAAGTGAACTTCAAATCTAAAATGATGAAAAGAGATACAGAGGGCCATTACATACTGGTAAGTGGAAAAATACAAGAGGAAGAACTAGGAATTTTAAATATATATGCACAAAATAAAGAAGCACCAACTATATAAGACAAAGACTAAAGGACATTAAAAATCAAGTACACAAGAACACAATTATTATAGGAGAACTTAAGAACCCACTGTCACAAAGAGATAGATCACCTACACAAAAAGTTAGCAAAGAAACAATGGAACTGAATCACTACTGTGAATGAATGGACTTCTTGGATGTTTACACAGTTTTCCACCCAAACACATCACAATATACATTTTTCAAGCTTCACATGGGACATTGTATAAAATAGATAATATATTAACCAATAAAGAATTTTTAAGTAAAAGCAAAGGGAGTGAAATTATTCCATGCATAATATCTGATCATAGTGCACTAAAATTGGAAATCAAAGGCAAAAACTGTACAAAACTTGCCTAAATGCATAGAAATTAAACAACAACCTACTAAACAACCAGTGGGCAACAGATGAAATTACAGAAGAAATAAAACAATACCTACAATACAATGAAAATGCAGACACAACATACTGCAACCTTTAGGATACAATGTAAGCAGTCCTAAGAAAAAAATATATACCAATAAATAGCCACATCAAGAAAACACAATGAGCACAAATAAAGAACCTAATGCTACATCTCAAGCTCTAGAAAAGGAAGAGCTAGTCAAACCCAAAGCTCACAAAAGAGAGGAAATTGTAAAGATTAGAGCAGAAACTAATGCAAATGAAACAAACAAACAAAGAAAATACAAAGAATTAACAAATCAAAGAGCTTGTTTTTTGATATGATAAACAAAATTGATAAACCTCTAGCCAAAATTATCAAGAAAATACCCAAATTCACAAACTCAGGATTGAAAAGAGGGAAATTACTACAGATCCCATGGAAATTCAAAAGATCATGAACACCTACTTAGAAAATCTGTACTCACATAGAGAGGAAAACACAGAGGAAATGGACAGATTTCTAGAAACATATGAACTACCAAAGCTCAACCAAGAAGATATAGCAATTTTGAATAACCCAATATCAACTACTGAAATTGAAAACGTGATTAAAACCTTACCAACAAAGAAAAGCCCAGGTCCTTTTGGATTCACAGCTGAATTCTATAAGAAATTTAGAAAGATTTAATGCCAACACTCCTTAAACACTTCGATGAAATTGAAAGAAAAGCAGTTCTCTCTAAATCCTTTTGGAGGCAACATTACCCTGATAATGAAAGCAGAGAAAGACCCAACCAAAATGGAGAACTATAGACCAATATCACTAAAGAACATTGATGCAAAGATTCTCAATGATATACTGGCAATTAGAATGCACCAAATCATCAAGAAGATTTTACACCATGACCAAATGGGATTTATTTGAGGAATGGAGGGATGGTTTAACATACACAAATCAATAAATGTAATACACCACATCAACAGAGCCAAAAATAAAAATAACATGATCATCTCAATAGATCAAAAAAGCTTTTGATAAAGTCCAACACCAATTCATGATAAAAACCGTACAGAAACTTGGAATAGACGGTATGTACCTCAATCTCATAAAGACCATTTATGGCAATTCAACAGCCAACATTACACTAAATGGACAAAAATTGAAAGCCATCACTTCTCAGCCTTTTGGCTAAGATCAAGTGTAATAACTGAGACCCTTCATTCTAAAATCAGGTATAAGACAAAGATGTTCACTATCACCACTCCTTTTCAATACAGTTCTAGAAATATTAGCCAAAGCAATAAGACAAGAGGGATAAATAGAATGAATAAAAATAGAAAAAGAAGAAGTTAAATTATCAGTATTTGGCGGACCCGATACCCTATATACAAGACCACTAAAACTCCATTAAAAGATTACTACAGGTAAGAAACAAATTCAGTAGTGTAGCTGGACACTAAGTCAACTCTCAAATATCAATAGCATTTCTCTACAAAAACAAAAAACTCCCTGGAAATTATGGAAATATCACCTTTCACAATAGCATCTAAAAAATCAGATACTTAAGAATCAACCTAACCAAGAAAGTAAAAGACCTATAGGCTGAAAATTATAGTACTCTAAAACAGGAGATTGAAGAGGATATTAGAAAATGGAAGGATAGTCCTTGCTCTTGGTTAGGAAGAACCAACATTGTGAAAATGGCCATACACCCAAAACTGTTATACAGATTCAATGCAATCCCAATTAAAATACCATCAACATGCCTTACAGATCTAGCAAAAACATTCCTAAAATTCTTCTGGAAACAGAAGAAACCTAGAATAGCAAAGGCAACTCTGGGCAACAAAGGCAAGATTGGAGGCATCTCAATTCCTGACTTGAAACTACTACAAAGCCACAATAATAATATCAGCATGGTACTGGCAAAGAAATAGACCTGAGGATCAATGGAATAGATTAGAAGAGGCAAACACTACTATAAAGACACACAACAACCTGATATTTGACAAAGGGACTAAACGTGTTCACTGGAAAAAAAGCCTCTTTGATAAATGGTGTTGGAAAAATTGGCTTTCCACATGCCAAAAACAGAAAATAGAGCCATGCCTTTAAATCATACACTAAACTTAAACCAAAATGGACCAAGGATCTAAATATTAAAACAGAAAAAAACTAAATCTACTGGAAGACAAAGTAGGTAAAATCCTTGGAGACATAGGAGTGGGAGAGAATTCATGAGTAAGATGCAAACCACACAGGAAATACTCCAAAGACTCAACAACTGGGATCTCATATTACTAAAATGTTTTTGCACTTCAAAAGAAATCACCAACAAAGTGAAAAGAAAACCTACAGAATGGAAAATCTCAGCCAACAATCTCTCAGAGAAAGGAGTTACAGCCAGAACATATAAACAACTGGAAAACATCAAACCCCCCAAATTAAAAACCCTATCCAAAAATGGATTTCTCAGATGAAGATATACAAATGAAAAACAAATGCATGAAGAAACGTTCATCATCTCTGGTCATTTGAGAAATGCAAATTAAAACAGCACTGAGATTTCATCTCACCCTGGAAAGAATGGCTGTCATCAAGAAAAAAACCTGATATCAAATATTGCTGAGGAAGTAGGAAAAAAGGAACACTTCTCCACTGTTGGTGGGAGTGAAAACTGTTGCAGGCACTATGGATATCAGTATGGAGATTTCTCAGAAGACTAGGATTGGAAGTTTTATTCAATCCTGCTCTTCCCCTCCTGGGTATTATCCAAGAAAAACTGAAAAGGTCATATCACAGTGATATATGTGCACCCATGTTCATAGCAGCACAGTTTGTGATAGTTAAATCTTTTTTAAACAACCAAGATGCCCATCAAATGCATAGTGGATGAAAAAATGTGTTATTTTATACAATATAATACTACTCAGCTATAAAAAAGTTGATCTTGAGACTTTTATAGATAAATGGAAACGACTTGAAAATATCCTCATTAATGAAATGCTCAACACTCACATTTGTAAATATTACATTGTCTCTCTAGTGTAAAAAATAATAAAAACTGACAGAATAATAGGACCCAAAATGTGTAATAGATATTGTGAAAGTGAAAGCGAAGGAAAGTGTTTTAAAGAGTATAACAGTATGAACGTTGTGTAAATTAGATGACTATATTACTAAACTTCTGTTGTACCACTGAACAGAAGAATTTGCACCGTCAATGTTTGAGTGTCTAGACACTATTTACGCTCTGACTTTGGGACTTTGCAACTATCTTTTATGACAAAAATGAGTAATGTATCAACTAGCAATTCTATGATGATAATGTTTATTAATTTGCATTGTTCTACTCTTCTGTTTTTCTCTCTTCTTTCCTAAAAAAAAAAAGAGAACTGAACTTTGAATTCCATGCCCAGGCAGTATGACTCCACCTGGTGCCCGGCATCTGATAGCACCCCAAGGTGCACAAGAGGGACCAGTGGACCTAACCAGACTATGCTCAGTGAACTCCAAGCAACCAGAACCCACCCCAGCCCTGATTGTGCATGCTCCTGTGGAATCCCAATGCTCATGGGGCAAACTTGGAACTCTGCACCCAGACAGTAAGGCAAACCCAATGCCCTGCCTCTGATACAAACCCAACATGAACTAGAGGGAGCAGCGGGCCTAACCGGACTAGCTCAGCAAATTCAAAGCAGCAGGGTACACAGCCTGGGCCCTGACTGTGCACACTCCTGCAGAATCCCAGCACACATGGTGCAAACTTGGAAGTCTGCACCCATGTAGTCAGACTATGCCTTTTGTCTGATACCACCCCAAGGCACATGAGAGGTATCAGTGGGCCTAACCAGACTAACCCCAGTGAACTCCAAGCAGTAAGCAGTGCCCAGAAACCACCCCTGGGCCCTGACTGCACATGATCCTGTGAAATCCCTCAGGGCAAACTTGCAAACTTGCAATTCTGCACCCAGAGGAACCTTTGGCTACAGCAGATTATCTGTGCCAGCTTGAAGGGAGATTAAGTGACTGCCTCACTGAAACAAGATCTCAGCTGGCTCTGTCAGTGTGGTGAGGATGCCCCTAAAATAGGTGTACAGTGGGTAAATAGGGCCAGTAGTAAATCTCTCTCCAACTAACTGTAAGATCTTGGTAAGTCTGACAAGAGTGAGGGTGACCCTTTCTTACACACAGAAAACATCAGGCAGAGGGAGGCGTGTGCCAAGAAGGACTCTTCCAACTTGAAAATAATCAAAAGGGCTTATGAGACACATAGGCACAGAACAGGGACACAGTAGGGCCTCAGCTGACACAAACACTATAGACAGGGAGATTTGATGACCTGGAATAACCTGAAGATAAAATACCAACAGAAACAAAAAGTTGACCTACATCAATACTAGTAGGCTTGTTAGCCCAGAAAGAATATAGGACTCACCTAACAGGCCCTGAAGCAGGAAGTCAGGTGACTTGCCCACCTATTCATTGTGGGACCCACTATCTGGACAAATATCAATCTTACCATAGGATACCAAGATACACACTACAAACAGTAGACACTAGCAGGTCTGAAAGACCAAACACTAACTCAAAAGGCGAAAATGGCAAAATGAAAAAGCAAAATAAAATCTCAAACATCTAGTCCACCAGAAGCAAGTACAGGAGCCATTGAAATAGAGAACCCTAAGAGTAATACACCAGAAATATCTGAGAAAATGGAGAATTAAGTAAAAAAAAACTCCCTGAGTCCATAGAGGAAATCAAATTAGAAGTACTCTCCCATGTAAAGATAGAAGTAATAGCCTTAGTGAAGGAGTTGCTGAGTGCAGCTACAGAAGAAATAGAGAAAAAAGTACAGGAACATGGGAAACAATGAAACCTTGAGTGAAAAATACAGAAAACAAGCAGAATTCATGAAGCAAACTGAAAGAAAGAAACAAAAATTCTATTAAAGCATGCAAAACCATTTAAATGAAGCTGAGGATAGGATTTTGGACCTTGAAGAATGGATCACAATTAGTGATCATGAAAGGATAGAACTTGTAAAAATAAAAAGCAGCATGAAATGACAATCCAGAAGCTTCAAGGTGATGCCAAGAGAAAAAATATAAGATTAATAGGCATTAGTAAAGATGCAGGGTTCAATACAAATGACATAACTAAAATATTCAAGTAAATAAGGGGAGAAAATTTCCCAAACATAGGGGAAAAAACTGATATGCAGATAAGTGAGGCATATAGAATGCCAACCAACATAAATCTACACCCAGACACATAATAATTAATATCTCAGTCATACAACATAAAAACACATTAGCAAAAGCTCTTAGAGAAAAGACCCAAGTCACCTGTGGAGGAAAGCCCATTAGAATCACAGCAGATGTTTCAGCACAAACCCTCAAGTCAAGAATTCCTCGGAGTGAGATATTTCAAGCTCTGAAAGAAAATAACTTTCAACCCAGATTGATGTACCCAGAAAAACCTTCATTAAACTGTAATGGAGAAACAAGATACTTCCATGACAAAGAACAACTGAAGAAATTCACGTCCACCAAGCCAACTCTAGAAAGAGTGTTGAAAGCCATACTAGACAGAGATAAAAATGACCACAATGCCCAGAACAACAGAAAGAATCCATCAGGTAGGACAAACAATTAAATAAGGGGGAAAAACAGAAATCAAACAATTAGAACATAACATGGCAAAGTTGAGCCAGGGTATATGAGCTCAACTATTAAAAGAAACAGGTTGACAGAATGGATCAAGAAACAGGATCCCACAATATGCTGTATACAAGAAACACATCTGACCAAAAAAGAAACTCATAGATTAAAAGTCAAGGATGGAAAACAGTATTCTATGCAACAGGAACCCAGACAAAGGCAGAGGTAACTATTGTAATTGCAGACAATGTGAACTTCAAACCTAAAATGATTAAAGGAGACAAAGAAAAACACTACATGTTTGTAATTGAAAAAATTTAAGAGGTAACTAACAATTATAAATATATATTCACCAAACACAGGAGCACCCAACTATGGAAGACAGATACTAATGGACATGAAAATCCAAATACACAAGAGTAGAATTATTACAGGGGACATTAAGAGCCCATTGTAACAAAGAGATAGATCAACTAGGCAAAAAGTCAGCAAAGAAGTAAGAGAACCAAATCATACCTATGAGAAATTAGACTTATTAGATGTTTACAGAGTGTTCCACCCAACCACATCAGAATGCACATTCTTCTCAGCTGCCCATGGGACATTCTCCAAAATAGACCATATATTATCACATAAAACATTCTTATGTAAACGCAAGGGTATTGAAATTATCCCATGCATATGTGACCATAGCGCACTGAAATTGGAAATTAATGGCAAAAGAAATTGAAAAACCAGCATGCATACATGGAAATTAAACAACAAACTTTTAAACAACCAGTGGGCTACAAATGAAATTAAAGGAGAAATAAACCAATACCTACAACTCACTTAAAATGCAGGGACAACATATTATAATCTGTGGGAGGCAATGAAAGCGGTCTTAATGGGACTATATATAGCAATAAACTGTCATATCATGAAAACAGAATAAGCACAAATAAACAACCTAATGCTTCATCTCAAGCTTCTAGAAAAAGAAGAGCAAGTTAAACCCAAAGCTTATAGAAGAGAGGAAATTATAATGATTAGAGGAGAAATCAATGCAATTGAAACTAAAAAAAAATACAAAGAATTAATGAATCTAAAAGCTGATATTTAACAAAGGTCTAAACATGTTCACTGGAAGAAGGATAGCCACTTTAATGAATGGTGTTGGAAATATGGGCTCTCCACATGCAGAAGACTGGAACTAGATCTATGCATATCACCATGCACAAAACTAAAGTCTAAATGGATCAAAGACCTAAACATTAAAACAGAAACACTAAATCTACTGGAAGATAAGATAGGTAGAAGTCTTGGAGACATAGGGATAGGCAGAGAATTCATGAAAAATAGGCAAACTGCACAGGAAATGCTGCAGAGAATCAACAAATGGGACCTAATATTATTGAAAATTTTTTGCACTTAAAAAAATCACCATAAGAGTGAAAAGAAAACCCACAGAATGGGAAAGAATATTGGCCAGCAACCCCTCAGACAAAGGAATTCTATCCAGAACATATAAATAATTGAAAAGCATTAATCCCTCAAATTCAAGGACCCAATCCAAAAATGGGCAGCTGAGATGAACACATAGTTCTCATATGAAGATATACAAATGGCAAACATACATGAAGAAATGTTCACCATCACTGGTCATTTGAGAAATGCAAATTAAAGTAACATTGAGATATCCATTTCATCTTGAGTTCATTGTTTGTGTTGAGAAGCCTGCTGTAATTTTTCTGAGCTTTTTTTTTGTAGGTAATCTCTTTTCTCCAACAGTTTTTGATGTTCTGATTTTATGTTGAATTTCTAGGATGCTCATTATTAGATGTTTAATTGTTGACTTATGTTGGTTCTGGCTGATTGGAGTTCAATATGTTTCATTTATCTTTAGGTCAGTTTCCTTTCCCATGTAAGGAAAAATTTCAGCTATTATTTCTGTAAATAGTCTTTTTATATCATTTGAGTTATCACATTCTTTTTCTTTTACAATTATTAATATTATATTTTTTGCATCATGTTGCAACTGTTGAATTATTATTATTCCCTGACACATTGTAATTTAAAAGAACTTTCCTTTTCTTTTCACTAGCTGCAAACTTGTGTTTGAGGTCGAACATCTGTCTTCGCATTCACTGGCATGATTTTGGCAGATATGATGGAAGTTTTGATTTCCTGGGTATGTCTTTGAATACATTTCTAGATTCTAATTCTTTCTTACATTTTTTCATTCAAGGTTTAAAGTGTTTTGTCGTGTTCCACTATTTTCAAACTATGTCTTCTTTAGAAGTGTTCTGGATTTCTTTCATTACATTTATGATTTCTTGTATTACCTTGCAGATTATTTGTGATTTGAATGCCTTTATAGCTTCACGGAGTTGTTTCTTTACTCCAGTTGCTATTAATTTAGGAGTTTCAGATATGTGCTTTACGTTTTCTTCTATGTGCATGTCTCCTAGACTAGTTTGGGATGAGCTGGTTTTTTGTATTTGGATTTGGTTCTTTCACTGTCATTTTTCTATATTCCTTTGAGACAGTTGAATGCAATGTCTGAGTTGTTTCTTGGATTGGTTATGGCTGTTTGTGTTATAAGGAGTTTGCCCAATTGAGTGGGAAACTTTAGGCAGTCCTTACTTGGTCCCAAGAGCACTGAAAGGCTCCCCAAATGGGGGAGTGTACTGGGTGGGCATTTAGCACATTCCACATGGCTCACTGAAACTCTCTGGCTGTGTAGATTGCTGGGCAGGGCCCTACCAGGTTTTGAATGTCATACTAAGGCTAAAAGTTATGTGGAGGCCTTCAGCTCATGCCACAAGGCACACAAAAGCTTCCTGGTTTTCTTGGGGCCTCTTGGTGGGGCCCTCACACATTCTGATCACCACACTAAAGTTTCAAAGTTGGATGGAGATCACTGTGCAGGTCTTGAGCTCAAGCCAGTCACCATACAGTGGCTTACAGTACCCGAGGGTCACTGCACAAGGCTTACTCAGAACCTGAGTAACCATTCAAAAGTCCAAGGCTGTTTGAAAACACTAGGAGGAACTCTGCATTGTTCTTCTGAGCAATGTCCTGTACCTGCACAGCTAGGCACACTGTGCCTAAGCACACTGTGGCAGGCTTTAGTTTACACTCAGCAACTCCTGGTGACCTGGAGGTCACTAGGTGGGGCCAATTAAGAGCTCTAGTGATGACTCAAAGGTTCTGGACTGCTTGGGGATGCTCAGCAAGGCCCTACCAGTTTGTCCTTTGTCTGCACAGCTAGACAGAGTTTACTGTGGAGGCCTGCAGTGCACATGCTGTGGCTCCCAACTACTTGGGATTCACTAGGCAGGCTCTCTTTTATTTTCTCACCATTCCCTGGTCCTTCACCCTCAGAACCTAAAGAGCCACATGGATCATGACAATTCATCTAGATTCCATGTCACAAATGTTCTACAACTCCTGAAGATTCTCAACATAAGAACCATGGCTTCATTATACTACTCACTAGAACAAACTTATACCACCCCAAAACATACCTTCCTGCACTGGACCCCAAGTGGTAATGTCTACCTCATAATGTAAAATAAGTTTACCCTTCCTTAGTATTCACAATTTCACCTTTGCTCAAAAGTTTATGTTCACTTGAATCTCATGACAATATCCAGTTGATGGGAGCCCCAGTTCTGCACTCCATGGTCTCTACCTTCTGCTTCAGTATCCTGTCCTCACTTACATTCAAAGAAGGAAAGAGGCAGAGCCAGGTAGATACTCTCAGCAGAGGAGATGGAAGCCTGAGTTTTTCATTTCCCGAAAGAAAGATCCTTTAAGAGAAATATATCATCCCCTTGTTTCTGATGATATCAAAAAGAAAAACAAGCAATATAGTCCTCCCAAATCAAAATACAAAAAAGTGGAAAATCCACATAAGTATCTATTGGAGAAAGCCATGTTCCTTTTATATATGTATTCACTTCATTTAATCTATGTTTATGTAATACAAAATTATATGCTCTCTCTATCAGATCTAGAACATTTTGACTGTTCTAACTGTTCTTTTTCCACATATTTGAAAATTGTGGAGACAAACTTTTGAGTGTTTGCAAATCAATTGATAATTGAGGGAATAATAATAGGGTCATTAACAGTGAGATATCTACCTTACTGTTGTTTGTATATTTTCATTAAATAGAACCCCAAGCATATGTCTAAAGAATCTGACATCTTTACCCCAATATTGTTTTGTATTTTTGAGAAATTACTCATAATGTGCTTGTAATATTGTGTAGATATGGCTTTAAGTTGGCTACTTCAATGCTCCAATTACTACTTTGTCCTGCTTGTTGTGAGTCTGCTTCGAATGCATATTTTAGATTGAACAAAAATTCTTCCACATAGAGACATATTTGCTGAGAATGCCTAGGGTGTGAGCAACAAGCTTGATTGTGCAATGAGGATGTCTTTGCTTTATGTATTGTAACATACAACACTGAGTCTCAATGTTTTGCACCATTCCTACCCCCAAACCCACAATATTGAAAACTCACTCCTCTAAAGAGAAAATTATTTTGTACTAGTTCCTAGAATATGTTCAAATTTTTATATAACTGCAGAATTTAATCCTAGGGTCAAAAATATCAAGCTAATAGTTAATATGGTTTGTTTGTAGCTCAGCTGTACTTGATGTTATATTGCTATAGCTAGCAAAATTTTTTCAGCAAGAATGTCATGCATGCTGTAATCAGTTTTCCTCCCTCCCATGATAACATTGATTGTATTCAGTTATAATTGTCAAAGTAGTTCAGTACCACAGGACTGAATGCTGAGTCCAACTGCAAATTTTTATACTCAACAAATAGGAAAGGTTAGGTTCTTGAGACAGATGTAAGAAACAACCTATATCCAGATGTTCCTGAAGAATGGACATCTCCTAGGCAATCATTGATACTAAAGATAAAAATATCTGCACTAATAAATTGGTAAACAGTGGCAAAGGAAACAAAACAAAATAAAATTTGACAGATCCTAAATTAAGTTTTCTGTGGCTCCTGATTTCAAACAGGAACTTAAAGAGATGTCTCTCTAGGGCCTTTTCATAACTTTGAAAATATGATATTCAATGAATTAAAAAATAGAGAATAGGAAAAATCCAAACCCTCCAAAGGCAGGATTAAGCATGCTTGTTGGGGAAGAATGAGGAAAGCCCCATCCCTGTAGGCCAGCTGCAGTCACACTAACCATGGAAGAACAAATAACCCATGTACCTTGGAACAAGCACCAAAAACCACATACCTCTTAGAATTATCCAACCAATGGGCTGGAAAAGAGGTTTTCATTCACATCCATGTACACCTCATATAAGGCACTAGGTGAGGAACCCAGGCTGAGATGATAGCATCCATCATAGATCAGGAGCACCAGCAAGGCATGTCCTGTGTGCCCCTCAGCCAATAGCAGGGATGTTTTTCTTTTCAGAAGTAATCAGTGCATGCCTCGTGAAGCAGTCAGACACACCTCAGGTGCCTGCTTGCTTCTATTGGGCCTCCATGCTTCCTGTGGATTAGGAGAAAATGCCAGACATACACTTGCATATCTCCTGCCATCAGGGGAGTTCCAGTGCAGCTTCACAGGCCAGAAGAAAAAGCAGCTCTGCCCCTATATAACAGCAGCAATCAAAGAAGCCTCAGTTAAGTTGCTTCCATTTGGAAAAGACCACCCCATGCATGCCCTGTGACTTCAGGTTCAGAGAAACTCAGGTGTCTAGCTGTGTTTTCCATTAAATATGAGTATGAGTATGAGTATGAGTATGAGTATGTGTATGAGTATGAGTTTCTTCCACTAAATATGCAAAATGTCTAGGAGCACACAAGTAGCTCATCTGAAGGAAACTATCAAGACAAGTGTGCAAAAGACAGTCTGAGACCTCTAGCCCATACGGCACAAGTCATTGACATTGAATAAATTAGAAGCCAAATATTTCAAATTTGTGAGGTGATAGCAACCAAAGCAGAGAATCAATTTCATGTGGCTGTAAAAATAATCAACTCAGCAGTAATATCTCAGGTAAAAGAAAAATGACAGACAATGTAAAATTGCTGAGCATATCTAATGAACACTTAGATTTAAAAAATAGAGGAATATGGGAAAATGATTAATATCTTGAAAGAAATACAGAGGAAGAAATTACAAAATATGAAACATACTCAGAGATACCCAGAAAAAAAAAAACTCCATTGAAAACTGGCAAAACGTCTTCAAAGAAACTGAAATTAAACTTTCAGACCTTGAAGACAGTCTTGCAGCTGGTAATAGTAGAAGGAAAAATCTCTTGAAAATAACAATGAAATGGGAAACAACAATTGAATGTCTGCAATACAATGCAAATGAAAATGATTTAATACTGAGTTGTGTTAGCCAAAAGTCAGTAATCAACTCAAGTGACATAAAATAACTATCTATAGAAGGAATAGCACAAGACATTGTGCTATTGACATTGAATAAATTAGAAGCCAAACATTTCAAATTTCTGAGGTGATAGCAACCAAAGCAGAGAATCAATTTCATGTGGCTGTAAAAATAACCAACTCAGAAGTAATATCTCAGGTAAAAGAAAAATGACAGACATAATGAAAAATTGCTGAGCATATCTAATGAACACTTATATTTAAAAAATAGAGGAATATGGCTTGTTCCAAGCAAGGGAAAGTGATCTGACATTCAGATAAGTGAGGCATATAGATCTGCAAATAAGCATAACCAAAATAAATCTACACTCAGATATAATAATCAAGGTTTCAGAAATTCAGCAGAAGATCAGAATATTAGAGGCTCTTAAAGAAAATAATCAGATCACCTATAATGAGAAACCCATCACAATCATGGCAGATTTCTCAACACAAACCATCAAGTCATCTAGTCAAGAAGAGCTTGGAGTCCAGTATTTCCAGTCTTGAAAGAAAACAAATCCAACCCAGATTGAGTTGCAATGGAGACTTATCTTTCATAATTAATAGAGAAAGAAAATGCTTCCATGATAAAGAACAAGTGAAGGAAATCATCACCACCTAGCTGACAATACAAAGAGTACTGAAGTACATTCTAGAGAGAGAAATTGACCATGTGTCCAGGAAGAGCAGAAGAGGGACATAGCTGAGCAGGACAGAAAACTTAATAGAGGAAATTTAGGGAGCAAATGGTAGGAAAATAGCATGGCAGAGAAGAGCCAATGTTGCTTGTAGTAGCTAGTAATGTAAATGGTGTCAATTCAGTAATAAAAAAACTGACAGAATGGAGCAAGAAATAAGATGCACCAATATACTGCACAAAGGAACATACTCAACTCAAAACAAAATTGATAGACTGAAATTCAAGGGAGAGAAAACAATGCTCCATGAGACAGGGAAGCAGAAAAAATCAGGAGTAGCAGGAGTAGCTGGAGAATGGACAAGAAAAATATGGTATTTTGATACAATGGAAAGCTACTCAGCTATGAGGAGGGATAATATCTAGGCTCTTAAAGGTAAATTGAAGCAACTTGAGATCATGCTGATGGGTGAAATTGTTCGGACTTACATGGATGAACATTGAGTTGTCTCCCTAGGGAAAAAATCTGAATGAATTAGTGGAATCAAAAATGACAACAAATATTGTGAAAATGAAAGATCAGGAAAAGTTTTAAAAAGGAAAGTTGGTAGACATTGTGGATGTCCTACTATCTTGTTTTGTAGTTCTGAATTGTATACATTGCTTGTCTTGTTTAGTTTTTTCATTGTGTTTTGTTCTGTTTGATTCTATTACATCTGATGGTATGGCCAGATATTTTTGAAGATGAAAATGTATATTATCGTAGCAGTTGTTGGATTTGTAATATGTTGTTTTAAAGTTCTGAATCACGTTCATAACTTTGTTTTGATTGGTTTTATTATTTTTTTTTGTATTTGATTTGATTATGTTGGATGGAAAGGGCAGATATTTTGAAGAAAACAAGAGGTGTTATGGTAGCCATTATTGATTTGATTTGATTTGATGTTGTTGTATAGCTGTGTTTTGCTCCCATTGTTTTGTTTTGATTGGCTGAAGTCTGTTTCATTTCATTTGATTTCATTCTCTCTAAAGTAAAAAAAAAGAATTTTACACACATACAAATATAGTGTACAGAATTCTTAAGATCTAAACCCAAAATAAATATATACTAAGGTATGAAATAATTAAGATTCCAGATTCAATACAAAAAGCAGTAAGAGAAAATAAATCACCTACAAAGTCCATCAGAATAACAGAAGACTTCTGAATACAAACCCCTACATCAAGGACAACTTGGAGTGAGGTGTTTCAATCCTTAATAGAGAACAAATTCCACCCTAGATTGAGATACACTATAAAACTATCCTTCAAAATTGATGCATAAATAAGATATTTCCATGACAAAGAACAACTTAGTCAATTCATAACCAGGAAATCATCTATTCAGAATGCTCTGAAACATATATTAGATACAAAAAAATGAAAGCTACAATCTCAAGTACACCAAGAGAGAGAAATGAGCATGTAGGGCAAGCTATAAATAGAGGGTTAAGACAAGGAACCAAAAGGAAAACATGATATTTGAAAGGTAGGCCAATATGTATCTGTTATAACCATCAATGAAAATTGTCTCAAGTCACCAATATAAAGAAACAGACTGGCAGAATAATTCAAGCAGTAATATCCAAGAATATGATGCCTTTAAGAAGTGCATTTAACTCAAAAAGCTATTCATAGGCTAAAAATGAAAGGACCGAAAATAATATTCAATGTACAGAATCCAAGAAAAATGAATGAGTAGATATTTTATTTGCATTTTTGTTAACTTAAATTCAAGCCTCATCAAAAGAGACAAAGTTCACTATATTGTTGTGAACAGAATATTTCAAAAAACATATCAATCATAAATACATATGCACCAAACACCAAGTGACCCAAAGACACAAAACAAATATCAGACATGAAGAATGACATCAGCAATAACACAATTATATTGGGAGATCACAATATCCCAGTATCAAAATTAAATAGATAATATAGAAAAAATCATCAAAAAATCAGAATGAAAATAAACCTGTGAACAAATGTGTTGCCTACAATTTTACCCAGAATTCCACAACACAATATCAGAATAAACATTTTCTCAGCTGCATAGGGGACATTCTCATAAATAGAATGCATAATAGCATAAAGAGCATGCTTAAATAAATGGAGAGGAGTTCAAGTTATCTTATGTATATTATCTGAACACAGTGCAAGGAAATTGGTAATCAACAGCAAAAGAAACTGCAAAAAATACATAAACACATAGAAGTTGAACAAAACAGTCCTGAACAACCCATGAGTCACAGAGAAAATTAAACAAGATAAATATTGTGTACAACTAAAGGAAGATGAAGATGAAACATACTGGGAATTATGGGATGCAATGAAATCATCATTTGAGGGAAATTTATAGCAGTAAATTCGCACATCAGAAAAACCAAATGAGCTTACATAAAAAACATAATGTTGATTCTCAGACTTTCAGAAGAGGAAGAACAAATCAAACTCAAAGCTCACACAAAAGAAGAAATTGTGAATATAAGAGCATAAATTAATGAAACTCACTAAAAAAGGCATACAAAGCATGAACTATAAAGTTGGTTCTTACAAAAAGGTAAGTAATTTTTTTAAAAAAAATTTTTAAGTTAAAAACACACAGAAAAGAAAAACAAAAAGCCATACAAACAAACAAAAGCAAGACATGAAATACAATATCATGAGAGGTTTACAAAATAAGATGATAGGAATTTGACAATGGTTGTAATATGGCCTATGGTTACCCTAAGGAGGATTGCTTAGATTAACATATATACATATATACACATGTAAAATGGATCTAAACCAATAAGTATGAACTGTCCTTTTACAATAACTAATACAATTTCTAGTGTACTCATTTTAGCTATCATATATGTATATATGATATATATCATATATATATAAAAGACAAATTTATATATATGAATTTTTTTTTATTTTCTATTCTCCTCATCCTTTCCTCATTTCTCTTGTTCTACTTAGTTTTCCTCTTTGTACAGTTACTTACATTTACACAGTATCTGTTTTAGATTTTGGAACATGTATAATTTTTCAGTTTCTTACATTATGGAGATAATATATTTACACATGTGAGTTTGACTGATTTCACTTAGAAATATATTCTCAAGTCACATCCATTTATGGATAAAAGTCTTGATGCAATCTTTATTTATAGCTGAGTAGTTCTCAATTGTGTAAAAATACCACTTTTTTTTAACCATTCCTTAATTGGTGGTCACCTGGATTGTTTCCAAGATTTGACTATTACAAATAGTGCTGCTATATTCACAGGTGCACATGTATTACTGTGATATGATATTTTCACTTCTGTTAAAATGAACAGGAGCAGGATCACTGGATCAAATGGGATCTCTAACTCCAGCTTTTTGAGGAATCTCTCCAAACATATTTCTAAAGTGGTTGCTGAAGTCTACACTCCCACCAACAGTGGAGAAGCATTCCTTTTTACCCAAAATCCCTCCAGCATTGTTGTTGGTTGATTTCTTGATCTTGGCCATTCTTTCTGGGATGAGTTGGAATCTCAGTGTTGCTTTAGTTGCATTTCTTGAATGATGATTCATTTAGAAGTGTTTTTCATATGTTTGCTTGCCATTTGTGTATTTTTATCTGAAAATTATGTATTCATCTCAGATTCCCATTTTTGGGCTGGGTCCATAAATTTTGGGGGCCTGATTTTTTAAAATTCTTCATAAGTTCTAGATAGAACTCATTTGTCTGGCAGACAGTTGGCTAAGATATTTTCCCAATTTGTGAGTTTTCTTATCACTCTGTTGGAGATTTCATTTCTTTCACTCTGTTGGAAGAAAAACATGTTAATAAGATGAGAACTCAATTGTTGATTCTGGCAAGTTTTTCCCATGCAGTTGGATTTTTGTTCATGAATTCTTTGTCTACTCATGTATTATCAAGATTTTTTACCTACTTTGACTTCTAGTAGATTTAGTGTCTCTATTTTAATATGTAGGTCTTTGATCCACTTTGACTTGAGTTTAGTGCATGGTGATAGATATGGATCTAGTTTTAGATTTGTCATAGGCAGAAGAAGATTTTCCGGCATCATTGTTAAAGAGACTATGTTTCTTCCAGGGACCATGATTGGCATTTTTGTCAAATTTGAGTTGGCTGAGTGTGTTTGAAGTTGTGGCTGTATCGTTTAAACTACGCCATTTATCTTCAGGTCTCTTTTTATTCCAATACCACGTTGACATTTAAATTTTGTTTTATTTTTTATCTTTGTAATTAATAGAAAAAATAAAAACAGAAAAAAGTTAGAAATAATACAGAATTTCAAAATATAACACTAAAATTAAGCAGTTGATATATTACATATTGTAACCTTAGACAAAGTTGTTTCAGTTACAAATTCAAAACACAAAAAATGGACAATGAAACAATATCACTACACATCATTCTGTGCTATAAACCAACAAAAGCTTAGTAATATTGTTATCTTATACAATTAAACATACATACCATTATATCCCTTGGAGCACTTTATTTCCCTTTCATTATTGCCATATCTGTTATACATTTTGGATCTTATTACTCCTTCATTTTTTATTTTTTACACTAGAGAGACAATGTGGTATTTACAAATATGAGTCTTATTTCTTTCACTTATGAGGGTAACCTCAAGTTGCCTCTATTTACCTATAAAAGCATCAAGATTCTCCTTTTTATAGTTCAGTAATATCCCTTGAGCATGCTGATTTTGCCACAGTAGATTTTTAATATAATTTCAAGTCAGGGATTGTGATGTCTCCTGTCTTAACTTTGTTTCCAAGAATTTCCTTTGCTATTCTAGATCACTTCTGTTTCCAGATGAAATCTCTAGATATCTGAGGTATATAAGTTGTATTGTCATTGGAATTGCACTGAATCTACATAAAAATTTTGGGAGAATTACCATTTTCACAATGTTTCTTGTTCTTATTTATGAGCAAGAGATGCCTTCCATTTTAAAAATTTCTCTTCAATTTCTTTTTTTAAGAGTATTGTAGTTTTCAATGTATAAATATTTTACATTCTTTGTTGGTTTCATTCATAAGTATTTCATATTTTTGGATCCTACAATGAAGAGTGTGGTCTCCTGTATTTGTCTGTCAGTGAGTGTAATGGTTTATGTCAGTGGCCCCCAGGCCTCATGTATTTGCATTGTACATTTGTGACTGGTTCATTGTCTAGTGCTTGGATTGATGGTGTCAGTGCTACACCCTCCAAAGGGGTGGAGCCACGATGTGATGTAATGGCAGGAAATAGGTGTGTCTCTCTCTTTTGCCAGTTTCCTTCTTGCTGTTTGCAGCCACCATGAACTGTGGGCCTGCCATGCCACCCTGCCTTGCAACCAGCTGAGTATGGACTGAAACCTCCCAAAACGGTAAGAAATAAACCTTTCCTTTCCCAACTTTGGGCAGCAGGTATTTTGTCTCAGCAATGAATAAAAAGTAACTAAGACAGAATTTGGTACCAAGTTTGGTGTCATTGCTCTGACTATACCTGACCATGTTTTTTTAGAGGCTTTGGAAATGGCTTGTGAGTAGAACTTGGAAAGGTTCGGACTTGTTGCCTGGATGCATAGAGCTGGAGCAGCTTAGGCTGTTCTATAGAGGAGATTCTGGTCATAGCTCAGGAAACCAGAAGGCTGATAGAAAGCCTGATGGTAAAGACCAGGCTTGCAAGGTTTCTGCTGGGAAGGACTGTATTGGTTGTTGGACTTCCTATGATGTGTGTTATGACTTGGCAGAAAGTTTGTCTGCATTTTGCTCATGCCCAGAGACTTTGCCTGAGACTGAGATTAAGGGTAATGGACTGATTAATCTGGCAAAGGAAATTTGAAGGCAGTCAAATGTAGAGGCTGTGGCATGACTATTGTTGGGGGCTTTTAGCCAGATCTATGTTGCAAATCAAGCACAAAGAGCCCAGCAGGATAATTTAAAACACTGTGAGTTTGGCCAGAAGGAAAACTCCAGTAAAGCTGTGGATTGTAAAGACAGGCCTGAGACTTTGATTGCTGAGAAGAAAATAGAGAGATAACAAAGTTGGCCATCTGGCATCTGAAGAAGCAGTGGGTCTCCACCATTTGCAGCCCCAAAACTGCAAATGTGAAAGAATTTTCTCAGAAGAGAAAGCTTCAGAGCACCATGCTCCAGAATAGCAGCAGCCACATGAGGTTCCATAATGGCGGCAACATAGGAAAGATTTTCTTCACAATCAGGTAAACAGAGCCCAGTGATCCAGGCACTGGACCCCTACAGCCAAGAGAGAGAAAAGCCTGGCTACTGCTCCAGCTGGCACCAGACCTTGGTGGCATCCACATGGTGCTGATTTTAGGTGCAAGGAAAATACACAAATTCTGAGGGTAAGAAGGCTTCCACCTCAATTGCAAAGGGCCTGGGAGGCCAAGCAGTGTGCCCCTGAGAGGGCAATATGTAAAGATGTAAGTATGAAGCCAAAGGTGCAGTGGAGACCCAAGAAGTTTGTAAAAGCCAAGAACATGGATCATCCAAGGAAAGTTGAAAAACTAAGCAGAGAAAGTTTAAGAGAATAGCTGCAGGAGCTGAAATCCCTGGAAGTGCCATGGGGGTGGAATCACCCAAGCCTTTTGGAGCTTGCAACCAGATTGCTTCAAATGCTGAGCATAAAGCTCTAGGACTTAATCTTCACCCTGATAGATGTTGGACTTGCTTTGATCCCAATGCTTTATATTCCCGCGTTTGTAACTTTTGGAATGGTGATGTTTATTTTGTGCCTTTGCATTTCAGAAATGGTTAACTGTGTTTCACTTGTACAGAGGGTTACAGTTAAGAGTTTGCTATAGATATTGGAGGAGACTTGGGACTTGGACTTCTCAGCAATGCTGAAAATGTTAGTACTTTGGCAACTCTTGGAGATGGACTAAATGTCTTTTATATAAAGGTAATAGATGAGTCTCTGGGGGCCAGGGGTGGAATGTCATCGTTTATGTCAGTGGACCCCAGGCCTCATGTATTTGCATTATACATTTGTGACTGGTTCATTGTCTAGTGCTTGGATTGATGGTGTCAGTGCTACACCCTCCTAGGGGTTTGAGCCAGCATGCGATGTAATGGCAGGAAGAAGGGGTGTCTCTCTCTCTCTCTCTCTTGCCAGTTCCTGCTTGCTGTTTGCAGCTGCCATGAACTGCGGCCCTGCCATGCCACCCTGCCTTGGAGCCAACTGATCATGGTCTGAAACCTCCAAAAACTGTAAGAAATAAACCTTTCCTTTCCCAACTTTGGGCATCAGGTATTTTGTCTCAGCGAGGAATAAAAGGTAACTAAGACAGTGAGTTTGTTGTTTGTGTACAGGGATGCTATTGATTTTTTATGTTTTTATGTTGTATACTGATACTTTACTGATTTTCATTCATATGTTTAGGAGACTTTCAATGAAATTCTGTGAGTCTTCTATATAGAGTAACTTGCCATCTGCAAATAATGAGAATGTAAGTTATTTGTTGTCCAGCCTTATTTCTTTTATTTCTATTTCTCCCCCAATTCCTCTGGCTAATGTTTTTAGAAGTATATTGAATATTAGTGGTGGCAATGGACACCCTTGTCTTTTTTTGATTTTAGATTGAAAGATTTAAGTTTTTTTTTCCTTTTAGTAAGTTGTTGGCTATTTGTTGATCATATATGGCTTTGATCAAATGGAGGTAGAGACCAACTATTCCAAATTTCTCTAAGGTTTTTATCATGAGTGAGTATTGGATTTTGTCAAAAGCTATTTCTGCATCTCCTTAGATGACAGTGTGGTTATTTTCCTTATCTCTGTTACATGGTGTGTAATATTTATTGATTTGTGTATGTTGAAACATCTCTGTATTCCTGGAATGAATCCCATTTGTTCATGATTTATAATCTTCATGATGTCTTGCTGCATTCTATTTGCCAGTATTTTATTGAGGATTTTCGCATCTATGCTCATTAGTGATACTGGCCTCTAATTTTGTTTTTTGGTTGTGTCTTTCTCTGGTTTTGGTATTAGGGTAATACTTCCTTCCATGAATGAGTTAGTGAGAATTACTTCCCATTTAATTTCATTGATAAGTTTGAGAAATGTGGCCATTAGGTCATCTTGAATTTCTTCTATAATTCTGCTGTGAATCCATCAGGACCTGGGCTTTTCTTTGTTGTTAGTGTTTTAATTGCATTTTAAATTTCATTAATTGAATTTGGGTTATTCAACAGTTACACATCTTGTTGATTCAGTTTTAGTATTTCATATATTTATAGAAATCTGTCCATTTCCTCAGGTTTATCAAACCAATGAGAGGTTTTTGAAGTAGGTATTGATGGTCTTCTGTATTTCTATAGTGTATGTAGTGATTTCACACTTTTCACTTCCTCTTGCATGGATTTTAGCTTTTTCTTTCCTCTTTTTGATCAGGTTGGCAAGGGCTTTATCAATTTTTTTTTATTCTTTCATAGAACCAACTCTTCAATTCATTAATTCTTTGTATTTTTTTAGTTTAAATTGCATTAATTTCTGCTCTGATCTTTAAAATTTCCTGCCTTCTTTGAGTTTTGTGGGTGACTTGCTCTGCTTTTTCTAGAAGTTTGTGGTACAGCATTAAATTATTTATGTGTGTTCTTTCTATTTACCTAATGTGGGAGTTTAATTCTAGAAATTTCCATCTGGGGTCTGCTTTCATTGTGTCCCATAGGTTCTCATAGTTTGTATTTTTGTTTTGATTCCATTGTAAGAAGTTGTCTAATTTTTTTCTGAGACCCACTTGTTATTTATGAAAGTGTTATATCTTTTCAATGTGTGTATGGGGTTCTTCTTGGTTTTTCCTATTAATTTTCAATTTTACTGCACTATGGTCAGATAATATGCATGGAATTATTTTGATTCCTTTGCATTTATTTGAGAATGTTCCGTGAATTAACATATACCTATATTAGAGAATGACCTGTGTGTAGCATAAAACAATCTGTATTCTGGAGTACTCTGTGCACATCTACTAGGTCCATTTTGAATATTTTCTGATTTTTTGTATGGTTGATCTGTCTTTTTGTGAAAATGGAGTGTTAAGGCACCCTATTATAGATGTATTATTGCTTATTTATTTTTTCGTGTCTTTTAAAATTTGTCTTATGTAGTTGTTTGACCCAATATTTGGTGCATATATGTTTATGATTGTAATCTCTTTCTCTTGAAGTTTTACATTAACAAGTATGTAGTATGTAGTGGCCTTCTGTATCTCTTCTGTCTTTTATTTAGATCTTCTTTAGATATTCTGAACATTTCTTTCATAATATTTGTTATTCCAGTTTTTACCTGAGAGATTATTTCTGACTGAATTTCCACTCTAACTGCATGGAGTTATTACTTTACTCCATTCACTATCATTTCAGAAAGTTCAGTAGTACAATTTCCAGTGTCTTCCATTTCAGTGTCTCTTGGATATGTTCTCAGTGGGCTGGAGGGCTGAGACTGCTTCTTGCTCTTTCATTTTGTTATTTTCCTCTAGGGCCCATGTGGCTGGTGAGGCATCCTTCTGATGGATTGCACTGGACTGCTGCACTGGGTAGAATTTCAATCCTTTTCTATTCTCATGGCTAACAAGGTTGCATCCCTGTCCTGTGGCACCAGATCCTTATGATCTGTGGCCAATGAGGCTGGACAGGTGTTCACCTCATATACTTAACTGGGTTGCTCTGGGATGTTGGGCTGGTTAGAGGTTGGATCGTCTTGCTGCTAGCAGGGACAGACTCCAGGAGTACGTTGCTGGGGCTGAGAACCTTGTCCAGTGGAGTGGAGAAGCTCTTACACTCAGGTAACTAGTAGAGATGCTCCCCCAAATGTGTCACCAGGGTCTAGCACCTGGTTGAGTGGAGTTCAAAACCTCTGGGACACACGTGGCTAGGCAGAACACAACTCTGAGTGAGGCAACACCTGAACCTTGCCCTTTTGTGAGGAATTCAGATCCTCTGGAGCATCCAGCAAGCAAGAGTGTGTCCCCAGTGTTTGTGCCAGAAACTTGTTCTAGGTTGGGTGGAATTCAGAACCCCTGGGACCCACCATGTGACTCAACGGTAAGCAAAATTACTAAAGCTTTAGTGAACCTTATCAGAAAAATGAAAATGGTGAAATAACACAGAGTCCTGTGGAAATTTGGATATATGTCAAAGCCTACTTCAAGTACCTCTACTATGAATAATGAAAAACATAGCAGAAATGGAGAGATTCATAGATACATGTGAATTACCAAAAGAGAATCAAGAAGATATAAATATTCAAAATAACAGAATATCAGTCAATGGAATTGAAATGAAATGAAAAACTTAGGAACAAATAAAGTGCATGTCTTGATGATTTCCATCCTGTATTCTACAAGAAATTTAGAGAACAAAAGCCACTCATATGCAAACACTGTAGTGTAATTACATGTGAAACAGTACGTCCAAAATCATTCCTCAAAGTAAGTACAACCCTGATACTATACCCAGAGAAACATCCAACTAAAAGCAAAAATGAAAACAAACAAAAAAACCACCAAAACTACTGGCCAATCTCACTAACTTACATTGATGCAAAAATCCACAGTAAGATACTGCCAGAGAATGCACAAATCCTTACAAACCATTATCAACTAGGAGTCATACAAGTGACTCAGGGATGGTACATTCTATGATGTTAAGAGACATCATCTCTAGATATGGACTGTGCCAAAGCTAGGGTCAGATAATTGACACACATTGGTAACTTTCATATTCCAGGAGCTCACATAGATGTAAAGATAAAATGGTAGCTTCATGAGGCTCACTGGCAACAGAGATCAGGAAAAGTAGAGTACATGACCTGGACACTCAAGTAATTGCTGCAAAAACATTACCAAGTGACCCATCTAAGATGGGACTCAGTTCCACCCGTAGTCTTCCTCTGTGTCTGGTGCATCCCTCCTAAATAAACTGGGTATTCTCCTTACAAAATCTTTGGTTGGCCACCCCAGCAATAGGTAAAATTAAGGGTGATCTCTAAAAGCTAGAAACTTAACATAAAAAGATACATACATGTTCTGAAACAGTCATTTAAGATGTCTATAATGGTGTACAAAGGAAAATGCCTGTAACCCTCAGACATTCGATAGCTTCATTCAAACTTCAAGACACTGTGAATTAACAAACAAAATCCAACTAGTCTGAGCCTCTTATAAGATGCACCACATGCTGTAATCATGTCCAGTTCCACTGCTCTTAAAGTTACAGGAAGAGTGCCTTAGATCTACCTTAGTCAATAGAATCGAATAACTATGACAGTTTGGCTAGCCAGCAGGTTCCAGACCACTGGAACCCACTGATCCTTCAATGAGATCAGACCAACACCATGGACAACAGCTGCACTCTAGTCACCCTGGAAGCTGACCTCTCTACACAGAGCTGACGGCTAAGGAAACAACAACTCACCAACAACAACTGTAAGCTGACAAATCTATTCATGGCCAAAGATGCAGGAGAAACATTGGGATGCATCACCATGTCTGTTTTGCCCCTTTTAAAAATTCTCTTTCTCCCAAATAGGGAGCCAACCATCCATGACAAGTAAATGTAAATGATAGTGATATACTCTATTAAAACTTGTTATAGAAAATTTCAAACAGGGAAATGAAGTGGGACTTAAAGAAGAACCAGCTCTCTCAGCCTGCAACAATCCCTGTTAGTATCCTCCCTTAAAGCTGTAACTTGTTTGTTTCTCTGATACAGATAAGATTGGTAACTCTGTCCTATAAACATCTTATTACAGCTTCTCACAAGATTCCTAAGACTTGGTCTCCTTTGAGGCTAAATTATTAATTGATTGTTTTCCTTCTGTGCACTTACTGCTTCCCCCTGTCTTCAGTTTGCAAAGACCAATCTCGTAAGCAAAATGTGTAAAAACTAGAGCCATTTTGTAGATCTCATTTAGCCATCATTTCAGGCATTTCAAGGTGAACTAAGTCAGAACACTCCTAAAACTTAATAAATCCTCCTGTTTCCCCATTGATCTCTCTGACTGCTTGGATTCTGCAACAATATAACATCAGAAAACTGACATATATTTTGCCACATGCCCACCACAGTAGGGTTTTAAGAAAGGAAAATCAGTGAAGGATAAATCAAAATTTATTCACAGGAGAATTGGACCTAAATCATGTCTAATATTTTGATACAATTCTGAAATGGTCTGCATGTATCAGCATGAATAAAGATCAAATACTAAACAGTCAATAAAACTATGAGTTCATCAATGCATTGCATTATATACCACTTATATAAATTGATTATTATTTAGCATGAAACATTACCATGTAGACATGGCCACAGCCATGCCAGAATCCAGGAGCCTGCACAAAGAAGCAATTTGCCCACCCTCTTGGTAAGCACCTCCCTTGGGCATGAACAGAGAAAGGCCTTGATAGACATATATAGAGTTTTATATCCAACAACATCAGAATATACATTCTTCTCAACAGTACATGGGACATTCTCAAAAATAAACCATATACTAGCCCATAGAACTTATTTAAGTAAATTAAAAAGCATTGAAATTATCCCACACATGTTATTGGATTGTAGTGCCATGAAATTAGAAATTCACCATAGAGGCAACTGCAAAAACCTCACAAACACATGGAAACTGAGTAACACACTCTTGAGCAATCAGTGGGTCACAGAGGAAATTAAAGAAGAAATTAAACAATATCTACAAGCAAAGGAAAATACAAACACAACTGACCAGAATTTGTGGGATGCCATGAAAGCAATTCTTAGAGAAAAATTTATTGCATTGAGTTCCCACATCAGGAAGACAAATGAACACAAATAAAAAACAGGATGCTACAACTCAAACATCTAGAAAAAGAAGAGCAAGCCAAACCAAAAGGCAAAAGAAGGGAGGAAATTATAAAGATCAGAGCAGAAATTTATGCAATAGAGTCTAAGAAAACTTTTCAAAGAATCAAAGAATCAAACAGTTGGTTCTTTGAAAGAATAAATAAAATTGATAAGCCCCTAGCCAACCTTACTTAAAAAAGGAAAGAAAAAACTCAAACTCAAGCAATAAAGAATGAAAAAGGTGAAATTACTACAGACTTGGTGGAAATACAGAAGATCATCAACACCTATTTCAAAACCCTCTACTCTCATAGGTTTGAAGACACAGAAGAAATAGACAGATTCCTAGATACATATGAACTACCAAAGCTGGATCAGGAAGGTGTAAAACTGCTGAATAACCCAATTTCTCTTAATGAAACTGAAAATGTAATTAAGTCCTTGCCAACAAAGAAGAGCCCAGAACCAGATGGATTCACTGCAGAATTCTACATGAAATGCAAAGAAGACTTAATTTAAAGGTAATAAATTCTTGCTAACTCATTCCTTGAAGCAAATATTACTCTAGTTCCAAAACTTGAGAAAGGTCCAACTAAAAAAGAGACCATAGACAAATATCCTTAATGAACATAGATGCAAAAATACTCAATAAAATATTATCAAACAGGATGCAGCAAAACATGAAGATTATTCAGCCCAAACAAGTGGGATTCATCCCAGGAATGCAGGGATAGTTCAACATATGTAAATCAATAAATATAACCCACCATATCAATGGAGCCAAAAGTATGAACCACATGATCATCTCTATAGATTCCAAAAAACCTTTTGATAAGGTTCAACACTCATTTGATAAGGTTCAACAATATTCATGATAAGAACCTTACAGAGAATTGGAATACATGGTCTTTACCTCAAAATTATAAAGGCCATTTGTGACAAACCAACGGCCAGCATCATATGAAATGGCCAAAAATTGAAAGACTTTACCTTAAAATAAGACACAAGACAATGATGTCCCCTATCACCGTTTCTATTCAATATAATACTGGAAATACTAGCTAGAGCAATTAGACCAGAGAGAGAAATAAAAGGAGTAAGATAGGAAAAGAGGAAGTTAAACTATCGTTATTTGCAGATGGCATGATACTTTACATAGAAGACCCACAAAACTCCATTGAAAAATTCCTAGATATAATAAATAAATTCAGCAATGTAGCTGGATATAAAGTCAATACTCAAAAATCAATATCATTCCTATACACTAACAACAAAAATAATGAGAGAGAAGTAAGAGAAGACACATCCTTCACACTAGCAACCAAAAAATTGAAATACTTAGGAATTAATCTCATGAAAGAAGTCCAAGAGCTATCCAAGGAAAATTATAATACCCTGAGAAAGGAAAGTGAAGAGGACATCAGAAAATGGAAAGTCATCCCCTGTTCATGGGTAGGAAGAAGAAACATTGTGAAAATGGCCATTCTCCCAAAATTACTATACAAATTCAATGCAATTCCAATCAAAATACCACTAACATACCTCATAGTTCTAGAGAAATCACTCCTAAAATTCATCTGGAACCAAAAGGGACCTAGAATAGCAAAGGCAATTCTAAGCAGCCAAGGCAAAGCAGGAGGCATCACTATCCCTGATTTGAAACTATACAAAAAAGCTACAGTAATAAAATCAACATGGTACTGGAATAAAAACAGACCTGAAGATCAGTGGAATAGATTGTAAGATACAACCATAACCACAAACTCACTCACCCATCTTATCTTTGATAAAGGGGCCTAACATGTTCCCTGGAAGAATGACAGTCTGTTTAACAAATGGTGCTAGAAAAATTGGCTATCCATATGCAGAAGACTAAAACTAGACTCATGTGTATCACCATACATTAAACTAAAATCTAAATGGATCAAATATCTAAATCTTAAAACAGAAACACTAAATCTGTTGGAAGACAAAGTAGTTACAAACCTCAAAGATATAGGGATAGGTAGAGAATTCATGAGCAAACTTCATGAGATATATTTCCCAGAATCAGTAACTGGGACCATAACTTATTAAAGAGTTTCTGCATGTGAAAAGAGATTTCCAACAGAGTGAAAATAAAAAACACAAATCGGAAAATAATCTTAATGTATTGTCCCTCAGACAAGGGACTTCTGTCTAGAACTTATAAAGAAGTAAAAAAAAAATCAGACCCTCGAAATTGAACGACACAATCCAAAAATGGGTATCTGAAATGAATACAGTTCTCAGATGAAGAATATGAATGGCAAATAAATGCATGAAAAAATGTTATCATCATTAGTCATGAGATAAATGCAAATTAAAACCACACTGAGATTCCATTTCACATCAGAAACAATGGCCAGGATAGAAAAACTACCAACAACAAGTGCTGGAGAGGCTGTGGGGAAAAAGGAAATCTTCTGCCCTGTGGGTGAGAGTGTAGACTGGTGCAAACACTGTGGAGGTCAGTCTGAAGATTCCTCAAAAAGCTGGGTCTGGAGATCCCATTTGACCCAGCTATTCCACTTCTAGGCATATTCCCAGAAGATCTGAAAACATCATACCACAGTGATATATGTGCACCCTTGTTTATAGCTGCACAATTTGTAATAGCCAGATCTTGGAAACAGCCTAAGTGCCCATCAACTTAGGACCTGATAAAAAGTTCATGGCACTTTTATACAATGGAGTACTACTCGGCTATAAAGAATGATCACATTGAGATATTTATAAATAAATGGACACAACTTGAGACCATAATCATAAGCAAAATAAACCAAACTCACATTTGTAAATACTGTACAGTCTCCCTAGTATGAGAGTTGGTAAGATTATATAAGATTTTATGGTACTCATGATTTCTCATTTCATTGCTTTGAAGCCTTTCAATGTTTTCAGTCATCAGTTGGAATGTTTTTTTTTGTTTTATTTGACTTTATTATGTGTGATGGTATGAAAAGCTGTTTTGAAGAAAACAAAACTTTATGGCACCCATTGCTGATTCAGCATTGTCTTGCATAGAAGTCCTACCATGCATCTACTCTGCTATTAGCGTCGGTTCTATCATTGGGATTTTGCTATATGTGATAATTGAGATTTTAATATATGTGGGATTTTAATATATGTGATAGTATATGTGGGATTTTAATATATGTGATAGTACAAACCAATATTTTTCATTGAAAATGAGATATTATAGTAGCCATTGATCCTAGTTATTCCGTTCAGAATCTTCTGTAATTCTTTCATTCTCTTGAATGTTTTTATACTATTGTGTTATGTTTGATATTATTGTATTTGAAACTATGCAAAACTATAGCAGAGAAAGAGATATTTTGATAGCTACTGTTAATATCCAATTGTCTTATTGTAAAGTGTTGTGTTGCTTATGTTGTTCTTTTCTGATCTGCTTTGTTCTGCCCTCTTATGTTTTATTCTCTTTAAAATAAAAAAAAAAGAAATGTTGCCATCCAAACTCATCTTGAATTGAAGATTTGTGTGAGGGTTTTGTGATTCTAATGGGCTTTCCTTAATTGGTGAACTCTTTGATCTTCTAACTACTTGTAATATTTTGTTTAATGTTGAAGTTTTGAGATATTGATATTTATATGTCCAGTTGTAGATTTTTATGACTGTTTGGAGTTCTATATGCGTCACTGATTGGTATATCTAACACTATTCCTCTGATTATAATTTTTTGACTTCTGCAAACAGTTTTTATTCATGCTAATTGAATTGACTACTTTACTTTGATTTACACCTATCAGCTTATTTTGTTTTTCTTTGCATCAGCTTGGAGCTGCTTAAGTATTATTTATTGTTCCTTTTTTATTTTAAATATTCTTTTCTTTCACAATCACTAGCTGTGATCTGTTTTCAAGGTCTGAAAGTCTATCTTCTGTTTTAGTTAGACAGTGTTTCCAGCTCTCAATGGAATTTTTAATTTTCTGGATATCTCTTTAAGTTTCTTTCATGCATTCTTTCATTCCTGTACTGTTCATTCAAGTTTTCCATCATTTTATCATGCTCCTGTACTTTTTAAAAAATGTATGTCTTCTCTAGATTTGCAGAGCAGCTCCTTTATTAAGGTTGTCATTTGTATGTTTGCCTGAGAAGGTATTTCTTATCTGATATTTTCTCTAGCCTCATGGATTTCATTTCATTTGCTATTTTCACGGAAATTTCACATGTGTGATTTCCAATGACCTCTCTTTCCATTTCTCCTATAGTTTCTATGGATAGGCTCCTTGTTTGAGACTGCATTTTACATTTTTACTTTGTCATTTTCTATTCTTTTTTTTATTTAGGCAGCCTACTTCATAGAAGGTACTGAGAACCTATATAGCATCCTTCTTGAGGCACATAATGTGTATCATAATTTCAGTGTCACTCAGATCAGTGGATTCCAGGGGTGTCATCTTAATCTCTCCTTCATCCTTTTACCCAAGGGTTTTGACTGAGTGTTGACAAAAAAATCTGTCATTTCATTAAAGATTTTAAAAAATGCTGATTCTTCTCATTCTATTGTTCACCTGCATTCCTTAAGTAAAATACTTAACAGACCTGCCTACCCTCTATTGTTAGGATCTCTTTATAGTATAAAGCAGGATATATGCTTGGTGTTTTTTTCTTTTCTTTTAACTTTTCAGAGGAATGAGCTGATATGTTGATGGCTAAGCAACCTCCACTGCTGACTAAGTTGTATGTATTTCAGCATTTGGGGCATATTCCCTGAAGAACTGAAAACATCATACTACAGTGATATATGTGCACCCATGTTTATAGCAGCACAATTTGTAATAGCCAGATCTTGCAAACAACCTAAGTGCCCATCAACTGTGGAATGGATAAAAAATTGTGGCATTTTTATACAATGGAGTACTACTCAGCTATAAAGAGTGATCAGATTGAGATATTTATAAATAAATGGACACGACTTGAGACCATTTTCTTAAGTGAAATAAACCAAACTCACAAGGGTAAATACCATATAGTCTGCCTAGTATGAGATTTGATAAGAGTACATAAGGCTGTATGGTAAGCATGAGTCCCAATCTCATAGCTTTGAAGTCTTTCAAAGTTCTCAATCATCAGTTGGAATGGTCTTACCCTGTTTTGTTTGACTATATCATTTGTGATGGTATGAACATCTGTTTTGAAGAAAACAAAACATTATGACAGCTATTGCTGATTTAATATCATCCTTCTTAGAAGTCCTACCATGCTTCTTTTGTTCTACTACCATTGGTTCTATATATCACATTGTGTCTTATTGGAATTTGATAGTTCAAACAAATTTTTTTATTGAAAATGAGATATTATAGTACCCACTGATCATTTTCTGTTATTTGGTTCAGAAATCCCTGTAATTCTTTCACTATATGCATGGCTGTATACTATTGTGTTATCTTTGATATTATTGTATTTGAAACTATGCTCAACTATAGCAGATTAAGTGATATGGTGTGAGCTACTGTTGATGTCCAATTGTCTTAATGTAAAGTACTGTGTTGCCTATGTTGTCCTGTTCTGATCTGCTCTGTACTGCCCTCTTTTGTTTTATTCTCTTTCAAATAAAAATTTTAAAAAATCTGAATTGGAACTCTAATACAGATGGATGAATATTCTTGTTCAAAAAAATAATCCCTATCTTTGACCACTGAAAGGCTTATAAGAAATAATTTAACAGCAAGAAGCACCCATAATGCCCTGGTTATTCTATATATAATTATCACCAAAAGGAACCAGGGTTTTTTGAAGAAATGACTGCTTTATGTCTGAAGCTAGAAATGTACAAGTCTTTAAAGAAACCATCCTGAGAGATCTTGTCCAAGAAATAAAGGAAAATATCAAATTTGATAAAAGGTCATAGCAATCAACTTGAAGGAACTTCAGGTGGCCTAAGATGTAACAATCTGGTATCAAATGAAAAATAACTACAATTAAATGCTGAAGGGCCAGGGATATAGCTCAGTGGCACAAGCACCTGCCTGGCAAGTGCAAAGTCCTGAGTACTTTGTAATTTTCATTTCTTGGTTTAACATTTCAGTTCTTTCAATCTTGATTGTCTCAGCTTTTCATTGTAAGTATCTTAGTGTCCTACTCTGTGACTAAAATTCACCTAGTTGCTGGGTTCCATATGTAAGGACAAGGCCAGCCACCTGAATTCCTCCTGTGGGCCACTGTGTGAGTCCTATATTCTTCCTACACTGAGTAGCCTAGGAGTATTGATATAAACACACCCTTAGCTCTTATTATTATTGTGGCTTAAGGCTGCTTCAATCATGAAGACAAACTTGTCTATAGTGTGTGTTTTCCCACCGGAATGGTAATGCATCACTGGGGTTCTCACAGTCCAAGCTGGGTTTCTCCAGGTAGGGAGAAGCCACTCTCATGCTCTTGCTTGCTCAATGCGGTCTTCTGCATAGATGAGTATTACCTGTGTTCTCACTGGCTCACCAACATACACTAGGTTTAGCAGTGTGTTTTCAAGACTCCTGCTCACCCACTAAGGTCCTCATCTTGAGAGGAGACTCACTAAACTGTCTCCATTCTGTGAAGTCCTATCAGTGGGAGACATTTTGCCAAGGCGCCCACCAGCCTGCTGAAGTACTGAGGGTGTTAGATGAGGTTGCTGATGCTCACGTGATCTTCTCAGGTTGTCGCGATGTGGGGTAGGTGTGGTTAATTATTCTGTCTGCTTTTGAGTTTGTCTGGGTGTGGGTGATGTGTGGCCATGGCTACTGTTATATGGTGAGGCTCTCTGCATGTGAAGGATGGGTGGTTGTGTTTCTTCTCAGTTTCTGATGTCATCTGGGCATGGGAGATGGTTGGTCAAGAATCTCCAGGAATGCTGAGGTCCTCTGGGTGTGGGAAATATGTGGATGAGGCTCCAATTAGCTGCTGACATGGCCCACGTGTGGGGAATAAATGGTCAAGTGTTCACTTTGCTGTTCAGGTGCTCTCAGTGTGGTAAATGAGTCACCAAGGCTCCCTCAGTGCCTCAGTTTGTCATTCTCAATCTTAATAGGAAAACATTCAGACTGTCATTAACGAAGTTTATATGAAATATGTAGTCCTTACAGATGTTTATTAAATTGAAGTGCTTTATCCTATTTTCTTGTTTTTATCATGATGAATGTTAATTTTCTCGAATATTTTTTCTCCAACATTTGATATCATCCTATGCTTTTCCTTCTTTAGTCTTCTGGTATAGTAGATTTTATTAATTGATTTTCAATACTCAACCAGAATGGTATATCTTGAATGAATCTAAGTTTGTCTGGGTGCAGAGTAATATTTATGCATCATGAGATTTAATTTGCTAATACATTTTGGAAACTTTATGCATGTATATATGTATTGTTCTGTCACTTCATTTAGAGAGTTAGAGGCCAGCCTCCCAAATAAGCATTGATGCAAAAATGCACGGTAAGATGCTGGCAAACAGCCTGCATGAAATCGTCAAGTAGGTTTTGCAAGATGATCAAGTGTGATTAATCCCAGGGATGCATGGATTCTTCACAATATGTGAACCGATATATATATAATACACAATAATAATGGAGCCAAGGATAAAAATCACTTGGTCAACACAATAGATGTACATAAAGATTATGACATATCCAGAACCGATTTAAGATAACAACTCTAGAGAATATTGGAATATATTTTCTTTGTCTCAATTTGATAAAGGCCATCTCTGACAAACCAAGGGTCAACATCATCCAAAATGGAAAAATATTGAAAGCTTTCTCTCTAAAATCAGGAATAAGACAAGGATGTCCACCATTTCCACTGTAATTCAACATAGTCCTCAAAACATTAGCTGAAACCCAAGGCACTCAAGAGGGACCAGCGGGTCTAATTGGACTGCACTAGGCAAGCCCTGGGCAGCCAGCAGGGCTGGAAGCCCACCCTAAGCCCTGACTGCACATGCTCCAGCAGTGGGGGAATCCCAACGCGCACTGGGCATACTTGGAACTCTGCACCCAGGCATTAAGACCACGCTCTGCATCTGACACCACCCCCAAGGCATGCAAGAGGGACCAGCAGGCCTAATCAGACTGTGCTTGGCAAGATCTGGGCATCCAGAGGGGCCAGAAGCCCACCCTAGGGCCTGACTGTGCACACTCAGGTGATGGTGGCTGAATCCCAGTGTGCACCAGGTATATTTGGAACTCTGCACCCAGAAGAACATTGGACAACAACGGACCTTCTGTACTAGCTTGAAGGGAGATTAAGTGACTGCCTCACAGAAACAAGATCTAAGCTGGCTCCAGTCAGTGTGGTGAATAGGCCCTAAAATAGAGGTGCAGATTGGGTAAATAGGGCCAGTAGTAAAGCTCCCTCCAACTAACTGTAGGAACTTGGTAAGTCAGATAAGAGTGTGGGTTACCCCTTTCTACATGCAGAAAATATCAGGCAGAGTGAGGAGTGTATTGAGAAGTACTTCTCCAACTTCAAGAAAATCAAAAGGGCTTATGAGACACACAGGCACACAATAGGGACACAGTAGGGCCTCAGCTGACACAAACACTATAGACAGGGAGTTTTGATGACATGGAAGATAAAGTACCAGCAGGAACTAAAAGTTGACCTACATCAATACTACTAGGCTTGTAAGCCTAGGAAAAATACAGGACTCACCCTACAGGCCCTGCAGCATGAACTCAGGTGACTGGCCCACCTATTTATTGTGGAACTCAGAAACTGGGAAAATATCAACCTTACAGTAGGACATCAAGACACACTACCAACACCTTACACTAGTGGGTCTGAAGGACCAAACACTAACTCAAAAGAGGAAAATGGCAAAATGAAAAAGCAAAAGGCAATCTCAAACATCCAGTCCACGAGCTGCAAATACAGGAGACACTGAAATAGAGGGATCCAAGGGTAAGACATCTGAAATCTCTGAAAAGATAGAGAATGAAGTAAAAAAACAACTCTGTGAGGCCATAGAGGAAGTCAAATCAGAAGTACTCTCCAAGGTAAAGATAGAAGTAACAACCTTAGTAAAGGAGTTGCTGAGTATAGTGAAAGAAGAAATAGAGGAAAAAAGTACATGGACATGGGAAACTGATTGAAACCTTGAATGAAACCTATAGAAAACAAGCAGAATTCATGAAGCAAGCTGAAAGAGATATCCAAGAAAAAAAATTCTATTCAAAGCATGCAAAACCATTTAAATGAAGCTGAGGATAGGATTTTGGACCTTGAACACAGGATCGCAATTAGTGATCACGAAAGGATAGAACTTTGAAAAATAAAAAATCAGCATGAAATGACAATCCAGAAGCTTCAAGGTGATGCCACGAGCAACAATATAAGATTAATAGGCATTAGTGAAAATGCTGGAGTCAATACAAATGACATATCTAAAATATTCACAGAAATAATAGGACAAAACTTCCCAAACATGAGGAAAAACCTGATATGTAGATAAGTGAGGCATTTAGAATGCCAAACAGTCACAACCAACATAAATCTACACCCAGACACATAATAATTAAGATTTCAGACATACAAAATAAAAACAGAATACTAAAATCTGTTAGAGAAAAAACAAATGTTACCTATCAAGGAAAGCCCATGAGAATCCCCGCAGAATTTTCAGCACAAGACCTCAAGTCAACATGTGATTGGAATGAGATATTTCAAGCCCTGAAGGAAAACACCTTTCAACTCAGATGATGTACCCAACAAAACTTTCATTCATATTTATTGGAGAAACACGATACTTCCATGACAAAGAACAACTGAAGAAATTCATGTCTACCAAACCAACTCTAGAAAGAGTGTTGAAAGAGATACTAGGCAGAGATAAAAATGACCACAATCCCCAGAACAAGAGAAAGAAACCACCAGGTAGGACAAGCAATTAAATAAAGGGAAAAAGCAGAAAGCAAACAATTGGAACATAACATGGCAGTGTTGAGCCAGTACATATTAGTGATATCCATAAATGTAAATGGCCTCAGTTCAACTATCAAAAGAAATAGGTTGACAGAATGGATCAAGAATCATGATCCCACAATACACTGTATACAAGAAACACATCCGACCCAAAAGGAAACTCACAGATTATAAGTCAAAGTATGGAACAAAATATTCCACACAACAGGAACCCCCAAAAGAGCAGAGGCAACTATTCTATTTGCAGAAAATGTTAACTTCTAACTTAAAGTGATTAAAAGAGACAAAGAACATCGCTACATACTAGTAATCAGAAAAATTTAAGAGGAAGAACTAACAATTATAAATATATATGCACCAAGCACAGAAGCACCCAACTATATAAGACAGATATTAAAGGACATGAAAAGCCAAATACAGAAGAACACAATTATTAGAGGGGACATTATCAGCCCACTGCCACAAAGAGATAGATCAACTAGACAAAAAGTCAGCAAAGAAGTAATAGAACTGAAGCATATCTGTGAGCAATCGGACTTAGTAGATGTTTACAGAGTGTTCCACCCAACCACAACAGAATATACATTCTTCTCAGCTGCACATGGCACATTCTCCAAAATAGACCATATATTATCCCATAAAACATTCTTAAGTAAATGTAATCATATTGAAATTATCCCATGCATACTATCTAACCATAGTGCATTGAAATTGAAAATTAATGGCAAAAGAAATTGCAAAACCTGCATGTATATATGTAAATTAAACAACAAACTTTTAAGCAACCAGTGGGCTACAGATGAAATTAAGGAAGAAATAAAGCAATACCTACAATTTAATGAAAATGTGGGAACAACCTATTGTAATCTGTGGGATGCAATGAAAGCAATCTTAGAAGGAAATATATAGCAATAAATAGTCATATCAAGAAAACAGAATGAGCACAAATAAATAACCTAATGCTACATCTCAAGCTTCTAGAAAATGAAGAGTAAGTCAAACCCAGAGCTCATAGAAGAGAGGAAATTGTAAATATTAGAGGAGAAATCAATGCAATTGAAACTAAAAACAAATACGAAGAACTAATGAATCAAAAAACTGGTTTTTTGAGAGAATAAACAAAAGTGACTAACCTCTAGCTAACCTTATAGAGAAAATGCAAGAAAAATCAAAAATTCATGCAATAAGTACTGAAAAGGGGGAAATTACTACAGATCCCATGGAAATTCAAATGATCATGAACACCTACTTGGAAAATCTGTACTCACATATAGAGGAAAACACAGAGGAAATGGACAGATTTCTAGAAACATACGAACTACCAAAGCTCAACCAAGAAGATATAGCAATTTTTAATAATCCAATATCAGCTATTGAAATTGAAAATGTAATAAAAATCTTACCAACAAGGAAAAGCCCAGGTCCTGAGAGATTTATGGCTGAAATATAAAAGAAATTTAGAGTGGATTTGATGCCAATACTCCTTAAACTCTTCAATGAAATTGAAAATGAAGCAATCTTCCCTAAATCATTCCTGAAAGCAAGCATAACTCTCATACCAAAACCAGAGAAAGACCCAGCCAAAAAGGAGAATGATAGGCCAATTTGATTAATGAACATTGATGCAAAGTTTCTCAATTTAATACTGGCAAATAGAATGCAGCAAATTATCAAGAAGATTATACATCATGACCAAGTGGGGCTCATTCAGGAATGCAGGGATGGATGGTTTAATGTATGGAAATCAATAAATGTGATACACCACTTCAACAGAGCCAAAAACAAAAAACACATGCTTATCTCAATAGATGAAGAAAAACTTTTGATAAAGTCCAACACAAGTTCATGATAAAAATCCTTCAGAAATGCGGGATACATGGTGCCTACCTTACCCTGATAAAGGCCATCTCTGACAAACCAATAGCCAACATTATACTAAATGGACAAAAACTGAAAGCTTTCACATTCAAATCAGGAACAAGACAAAGATGTCCACTATCACCACTCTTTTTCAATATAATTCTGGAAACACTAGCCAGGGCAATCAGACAAGATAGAGAAATGAAAAATAAAACAGGAAAGGAAGAAGTTAAATTATCACTATTTGTTGGTAACACGATACTCTATATAGAAGACCCAAAAAACTCCATTAAAAGACTGTTAGAGGTAATAAATTAATTTAGCAGTGTAGCTGCCTACAAAGTCAGTGCTCAAATATCAATCGCAATCCTCTACACAAACATCTAAAAAAAGAAATACTTAGGAATCAACCTAATTAATAATGTAGAAGAACTATATGCTGAATATTATACTATGCTAAAAAAGGAGATTGAAGAGAATGTTAGAAAATGCAAGGATATTCCTTGCTCTTGGCTAGGAAAAACAAACACTGTGAAAATGGCCATATTCCCAAAACTGTTATACAGATTTCATGCAATCCCAATCAAAATAACATTGTCATACCTCATAGATCTAGAGAAAACACTCCTAAAATTCACTTGGAAACTGAAGAAACCAATAATAGCAAAGGAAATTCTGGGCAATAAAGGCAAGGCACAAGACATATCAATTCCTGAGTTGAAACAGTACTTCAAGGCCTCAGTGATAAAATCATCACGGTACTGGCAAAGAAATAGACCTGAGGTACAATGGAACAGATTAGAAGATGCAAGTATAAGTACAAAGACACTAAGCCACCTGCTTTTTGACAAAGGGGCTAAACATGTTCACTGGAAGAAGGATAGCCTGTTTAATAAATGGTGTTGGAAAAATTGGCTCTCCACATGCAGAACACTGAAACTAAATCCATGCCTATCACCATGCACGAAACTAAAGTTTAAATGGATCAAAGACCTAAGCATTAAAGCAGAAACACAAAATCTCCTGGAAGATAGAGTAGGTAGCAGTTTTGGAGACATATGGGTAGGCAGAGAATTCATGAGCAAAAAACAAACTGAACAGGAAACACTTCAGAGAATCAACAACTGGGATGTCTTTTTATTGAAAAGTTCTTGCACTTCAAAATTAATGACCATCAGAGTGAAAAGAAAAACTACAGAATGGGAAAGAATTTTAGCCAGCAACCCCTCAGACAAAGGACTTATATCAAGAACACATAAATCATTAAAAAACATCAAGCCACCCAAATTCAAAGATCCTCTCCAAAAATGGGCATCTGAGATGAACACACAGTTCTCAGATAAAAGTATACAAATGGCAAGCAAATACATGAAGAAATGTTCACCATCACTGGTCATTCTAGAAATGAAAATTAAAATAACATCCAAATTTCATCTCAATCCAGAAAGAGTAGCTGCCATCAAGAAATCAACTGATAACAAATGTTGGCGAGGCTGTGGCAAAAAAGGAACATTGTTCCACTGTTGGTGGGAGTGTAGACTTGTGAAACCACTATGGAAATCAGTATGGAGAATTCTCAGAAGACTAGGCCTGGAAGCTCCATTAAACCCAGCTATTCCCTGGGTATTTTCCCAGAAAAACTGAAAAGGTTATATGACAGTAATATATGTGCACCTATGTTTATAGCAGCACAATGTGTAATAGCTAAATCTTGGAAACAACCAAGATGCCCAGCACCTGCAGAGTGTATGAAAATGATGTGGTATTTTTATGCAATGGAGTATTACTCAGCTATGAAGAAGTAATATCTTGAGGCCTTCATAGGTAAATGGAGAAACTTGAGACTATCCTCTTTAGTGAAATAAATAAGAATCATATTTATAAATATCACATTGTGACTCTAGTGTAAAAAGTAGTAAGAAATGTAGGAGTAATAAATCCCAGAATATGTAATTACTATGGTAAAAAAGAGAGGAAAAGAAAGTGCTCTAAGGAATATAATTGTATGTATTTTTAAGTGTGTAAGATGGATGACCATATTACTGTTTTTGTTAGATTGTGGAGCAGAACTACTAAGAGTCTCATTGTTTGAATGTGTACTTTGTATGTTTTAACTTTGTAACTTGAACAACTATTTCCAAGATGACAGTATTTAAGTTATCAAGTAATGATTTCTTAGTGTTTTTTGTAGTTTTCTTTTTTGGGGGAATTTTATATTGTTGATACCCTTTTTCTGTTTTGTTTTGTTTTCTCTTTAAGTAAAATAAAGAAAAACATTTGCTGAAGCTCTTTGAAAAGAGGAAGAAATACAAACAGGACATAGTACTTGAAAAAAATCTTCAACATCAGTGGTCATTTAGAGATAAAAATTAGACCAACACTGACATTTCAACTTTCCCCAGAAAGAAAATGGCTAGTATGAAGAAACCAAGCAATAATAATTGCTGGAGTGGCTATGAAGAAAAAAATAATTCTTCTCTGCTGCTGCTGGGAATTGTACACTGGTGCAGCAACTGTTTGTAGCTGCACAGTTTGTAATGGCCAGATCTTGGAAGCAAATGAAATGCCAATAAACTGAGAAATAGATGAAAAGATGTGTTATATTTATGCAATGGAGTATTACTCAGCAATAAAGAATGACGTACTGGATACTTTTATAGGTAAATATAGGCATTTTGAGAATATACTAATTAGTGAAATGAGACACATATGTGTAAACATCATTTTGTTTCATTAATATGAAAAGTTGAAAGAAATAACATGGGAATATGTGTTTTTATGTATATGTATGAAAATATTTAAGACAGTTATACTCCTGATTTCCTTGAGTTCTCTGAATAGAATCATTCATACTGGTATTTTTCAGACAATTGAATGTAGATGTCTTGTGCTCTAGGTGAATGATTTGAAAATGAAAATGCACAATGTGAGTACCATTGTGGCCCTCAGATTGACATGCTTCGATATTTTGCTGTAGATTTTCTCCTTTTTTTCTTTCCTTTAAACTTTGAATGAAATGGTTTTTTAAAAAAAAACTCAATTCTATTCTCCTAAAACAGAACAAAATAAAGCAAAATGGAATAATGGCTATCATAATATCTAATTTTCATCAAAATAGTGTCCACACCATGACACATAATAAAATCAAACAAAACAAAATAGAATAAAACCAATTAAAAGAAGGAATGAATATATAACAGGACTCCAAAACAGGTAATAGGAATACCACAATGGTTAAACTAATGCATCCAGTTATCTTCCAAATACCTGCCCATACCTTTAGACACAGTAAATTCTAAGAAAACAAGACACAACAATACCAATTGTACCCAAATTATGAAAACAATGAAAAAGTTCGAGACAACAAGGAAGCAACACTGGTTACCTCCTACTCATTCTAGTTATTTCCTCCCTTATCACTTTCATAATATCTACTGTAGTGTTTGCATCCCACAAACTCCATCAATGTTTTTACACTAGGGAGTTAACTCAGTGTTCACTCATATGAGTTCAAATAGTTTTGCCAATGCAAATTATCTCCAGTTATATCTACTTACCTACAAGAGCCTTAAGATTATCCTACTTTATAGCTGGGTATCTTTCTAATGTATATAAATTTCATAACTTTCTTATCCATTCTGCAGAAAAAAGGCAAGTTACCCTTGCTTTGTTCTGGTCTCCTGCCATGTGGAAAAATTTTCTCTCGTTTGATTTTCAGTTTATGAATTTTGTTTTGAGTTAGATGTGTTTATTTTATACAGTATATTGATGAATCTTGTTGCTTGATACACACTCCCTTTGTTTCTGCTTATTGCTGATTTGAGACCATTTACATTTATTTGCAACCGGCATAGATCGGTTCATCTCTGCCATGCTATGCTCCACTTTCCCCATTTATTCAGTTTCCTGTCTTATTTGCCAATCCTCCTCTGCTGCTTTTTGTGGAATTATGGTCATCTTTATCTCTCTCTAGAATACCCTTTAGCACTCTCTGTAGGGTTCGTTTGGTGCTTATGAATTCCATTATTTATACTTCCTGGCTTTTCTTTATAGGTGATTTATCTCTTCCTTCCAATATCTTTTAAGATCTTGTACTGATGTTGATATTCTATGATGTTGATTATTATATTGGTGGGTGTAGATTTATTTTTTATGGTTGATTAATTTTTATTATGCTTCACTGCTATGTAGTTTAGTTTCCTTTGTCATGTGAGGAAAATTTTCAGCTAATAGTTCTGTAAAGTATTTGTACATCATTTGTGTTGTCATCTTTTTTTCATTTATACCTATTAATTTTATATTGTTTTTCTTTGCATAATCTTGCAAATGTTGAATTGTTACTGTCTGATTTACTGTTACTTTCAAAAGATCTTTCCTTTCCTGTTCATTAGCTGCAAACTTCTCTTCAAAGACTTAATGTCTGTCTACACATTCACTGAGGTAGTTTTGCCAGCTTTCAATGGAATTTTTCATTTCCTAGACATCTCTTTGAATCTGCTTTTGCATTGTATTTCTTTCTTATATTGTTCATTCAGTGTTTCAGTATTTTTCTGTTACTCTGTTTTTAACTATGTATTCTTTAGATGTGTTCAACATTTCTTTCATTATGGTTATCATTTTTTGTCTTACCTGGTAGATTATTTCTGATCAGAGTTCCATTACAACTTCATGGACGTTCTTCCTTACTTCAATTGTTAATATTTGAGAAATTTCATATGCATGACTTACATGTTTTCTACGTCCATCTCTCCGAACCTTGTTTGGGATGGGTTGGAGTTGTGTGATTGCATTTTGTTCTTTCTTTTTTTTCTTTTTCCTGTATTCCTTTTGGGAAGTTAAATGCAAAATCTCAACTGTTTCTTGGATTGACAATGGCTGTCTGTACTACAGAGAGTTCCTCAGTTGAGTGGGAGATGTCAGACATTCCTTTCTGGGTCCCAAGTGGCACTCAAAGACTGCCCAAATTGAGGGCAATGAAAGCACCTTTAGCACAAACTGTGTGGTTCACCAAACATCCGTGGCTGCTAGAAATAACTGGGCATGCCAAACCATGTCTGAGTGACATACTAAGGCTGAATGGTATGTGAAATACACTGGGTAGGACTTTAGCTAATGCCACATAGTACACCAGTGATCGCTGGCTTCCTTGGTTGTCTGAGTGGAGCCCTACCAGGTTCCAAGCAACATGGTAAGTCTGCATGGCTAGATGGTTTTCAATGTGGGGGCCTTCAGCTCGACACAGTCAACACCATGGAAGCTCACAGCTACTTGAGTCACAGAGTGGGGTACAGCCAGGATTCAAGTGATGACCCAAATGGCCTGGACATTTTGGGGATACTGGGTAGAGCCCTGCCGGATTCTGAGCAAAGTCTCAGGGCTGCACAGCTAGATTGAGCTCACTGTGAGGTTTTCAGCTCACACATGGCATCTTCCAGCTACATTTTGTTCACTCAGTGGGGCAAAACCCTGAGGCAAGTGATGGCCCAAAGGTAACTGAGTGTTTCGAGATTCTTTTTGGGGCTCAACCAAGTTGTGAGCAAAGTCCCAAAGGTGCATGACTAGAGATCTCTGTGGAGGGCTACAGCTCACTTGTAGCAGCTCTCAGCTATTTTATGGCTTGCTGGGTTTGCTCCCTTTTTATGTTTTTATTTTCTCCTTGTGTTCACTCAAAGAATCTGAAGGGTCACATGGGTCATGACACTCCATCTAGGGCCTGTGTCTCAATGTTTGCACCACATTCTAATATTTTCAACATGATAACCATGCCTTCATTACCCCAGTCACTAGAATAAACTGAAACCACACTCAAGTCCTACCTTCCTTCACTGGACTCCAACTATTTATGTCCAGCTCATGATGCAAAAGAAATTTACACTGCCTTATTATTCACAGTCTAAACACTCTCACCTTTGCTGTAAACATTATGTTGAAGTCTGAATTGAGACTCATGACAAAATTCTGCAGATGTGAGACCCACATCAATACTCAGTGGACTCTTCCTTCTGCTTCAGGATCATGCCATTACTTACTTTCAAAGCAGGAAAGAGGCAGAGTTACATGTGGACTCTCATCAGAGAAGACAGAAACCTGGGTTTTGCAGCCCCAGAAATAAGATCCTTAAAGGAAAACACATTATTTGCTTAATCTTGATGGTACCTAAAGAAAAAAAAGCAATGCAATCCTTCTCCCAAATCCACATAAGCATCAACTAGAGGAAGGAGTATTCTTATTATATTTGTATTGAATTCCTTTAATATGTATTTATGTATTACAAAATAATATATTTTCTGTACCAGACTGAGAACTTTTGACTTTTTATTATTCTTTTTCCACATATCTGAAAATTTTTGAGACTAATTATTATGCCTTTGAAGATAAATTGCTCATTGAAACATTCCTAATACTGCATTATCAGTGAGGTCACTAACTTACTGTTGTCTATATATTTCCATTAAACAGAACCCCAAGCATGTGTCTGAAGAATATGACATCCTTAGACCAATACTTCTTTTGTATTTTGGAGAAGAAATTAATACTATGTTTGTAGAATTATTTGGCTATGACTTAACATTGGCTACTTGAATTTTTTAAATTACTGCTTTAGCCAGCTTGTAGTGACTCATCTTGGAATGGCTATTTTAAATTTAAACAAAATTCTGTCAAAGAGAAACACAGCTGGTCCAAATCCTTAGGGCATGACTGACCTGCTTGTTTGCACAGTGAGGCTGTCTTTCCTCATTATATGGTATCAAACACTCAACAGTCTCACCTCTCCACAGCCGCTATCATGAGGGGAGTTGCAGTGTGGCTGCATAAACCAGGAAAATAATCAGACCTGCACCTGTTTGACAGCAGCAATCAGCAAAGACTAGGTGTAACTGCTACCATTTTGAAAAGCCCACTCCATGCATTCATTAGAACCAAAGTTCAGAGAAACTCAGGTGCCTAGTCCATTTCTTCCACCACATAAAGGTAGTCAATGTGGGAAGTGCCTAGGGGTGCACAAGTGGATCATCTGAAGGAAAAAATCAAGATGAATGAGCAAAAGGCAATCTTAGACCTCCAATCTTAGTCTGGGAGATATTGACATAGAATAATTTGAAGTTGCACATCATAAATTTCTCAAGGGATAGCAAAGGAAGCAAATAATCAATTTCATGAGAATATAAAAATAATCAGCTCATAAATACTATCTCAGGTAAAATGAAGAAACAACAGACATAATGAATAAATTGCTGAGCATATCAAAAGAAGATTTTCATTAAAAAATAAGACATATGGAATAATGGTAGAAACCTTGAATTAACAATATGAGGGAATTACAGTGTGTGAAACAAACTCAAAGTGATATCCAGAAAATAAAACTCCATTGAAAACTGGCAAAACTGCTTCAAAGTAACTAAAGCTGAATTTATATACTTTGAAAGGATTGTAGCTGGTGACTGCAAAAGGAAACATATCTTTAAAATAACAAGGAAATAGGATATAAGAATTAAATATCAGCAAGATGATGCAAACATATATGACATAGCAAAGATTAGTGTCATCAAAAAGGCAGGAGTCAACACAAATGGCAAAAAGGTCTGTCTATGGAAGTAATAGCAGAAAAATACTAATTATGCTAAAAGGACTTGACTTTCAGATAAGTGAGGTATATAAAAGTCCAATTAATCATAACCAAAATAAATCTACACTCAGACATAGTCATCAAGAAATTCAGCAAAGGAAGAGGATATTAAAGGCTGTTACACAAAAGTAACAGTTAGTCTATAATGGGAAATACATCTGACCCCTGGTAGACTTTCCAACTCAAAACATCAAGTCAGGAAGAGCTTGGAGTACAGTATTTTGAGTTTTGAAAGAAAACAAATCCAACCCAGATTGAGGTACCCTGAAGAACTGTCTTTCAAATTAATGAAGAAATAGATTCTTCCATGTTAAATAACAAGCAAAACAATTCATCACCAACTAACCAGCCCTACAAAGAATAGAGAAGAATATTCTAGGGAGAGAAAGATTGACCAGGTATTCAGGCACAGCAGTAGAGATGCATCACTGATCAGGCAGAAATCTGAACGGAGGAGGATAGTAGGCAGTAAATGGCAGGAAAATAACATAACATGGATAAGCCAATGCATGCCGTAAGTAACAACGTAAAAGGTCTCAATTCAACAATAAAATATCCTAGGCAGAATGGATCAAGAAACACGATCTATTAATATGCTATACACAAAGAACACATTCAACTCAAAAGAAAGTGCATAGACTGAAAATCAAAGGAGAGAAAACAGTATTCCATGATAGAGGGAAGCAGAAAGAAGCAGGAGTAGCTTGCCCATAAACTGCAAAGTCAATAAGAAAAATAGGATATTTTCATACAATGGAAAGGTATTAATTTATGAAGAGGGATAATCTCAAGGTTCTTGTAGGTAAACAGATACAACCTGAGATCCTGTGCATGGGTGAAATGGTTTAGAGTCACATTGGATTGTTAAACAAAACTGAATGAGTTAGTGGAATTCAAAAGGTACAAAAAATGTGAATGTGAAAGTAGAGGAAAAAATTTTTTTAAAATGAAATGTGGTAGACATTGTTTAAATCCTACTGTCTTGTTTTGAATTCCTTTTTTGTTTGCATTGTTTTGTATCATTTTTTTGTTTCAGTATGTTTTGTTGTGTTTGATTCTATTATCCGTGATGTTCTGGGCTATTTTTGAATATATATATATATATATATATATATATATATATATATATATATACATACATACATACATATAGTCATTGTTGATATTCTATTATCTTGTTTTGAAGTTCTGAATGACTTTCATCATTTTGTTGTGATTGGTTGTGTATTGTTTTGTTTGACATCACTATGTTGGATGGAATCCATAGCTATTTTCAAGAAAACAAGAGGCATTATGGTACCCATTGCTGAGTTCCCATTATTTTGTTTCACAGTCTCCATTCACTCATTGTTTTGTTCTCATTGGCTGTATTCTGTTTCATTTTGTCTGGTTTTACTCCCTCTAAAATAAAAAAAAGAGTTTCACATAAAAACAAATGAAGTGCATGGAATTCTAAAGAGTTAAGACTAAAATAAAAGTATACTGATGACATAATAATTAAGATTTGAGAAATTCAGCACAAAAACTGATTGTTAAAGGCAACTAGAGAAAAGAAAAGCAGCTACTAAGATAAGCCCTTCAGAATCACAGCAGACTTCTCAACACAAGCACTTACATCAAGGAAAATTTAGAGTGAGGAATCTCAACCCCTAAATGAAAACAACCTTTCACCTGGATTGAGATATTCTGCAAAACTATCTTTCAAAATTTGTGCAAAAATAAGTTATTTCCATGACAACGAACACCTGAAGAAATTCATAACCATGAGATCAACTATTCATAATTCCCTGAAGCATATTTAGAAAGAAAAAAATAAAAAAACACAACTACAAGTACATCAATGGAAAGAAATCACCAGGCAAAACAAGCAATTAAACAGAGGAATATGATAAGGAACCAAACAGAAGAAAATGATAGGAGCAATTTAGGGCAGTATACATCTGTTGTAATCACTAATGAGAATGGTCTCAAGTCACCAATCAAAAGAAACAGACTCAGAGACTAGATTAAGAAAGAAGACTCAAAAATATGTTGCATTCAACACATGAATTTAATTCAAAAACTAATTCATAGACTCAAAGTCAAATGATGAAAAATAATATTCTCTATGACAGGAAACAGAAAAATACAGGGAAGAAATTATAATTGCCTATATTTTGAACACCAAGTCAAGACTCATCAAAAGAATAAAATGTTGCTATGTTCTTGTTATTGGAATATTTCAAGAAGACATAGCAATCATAAAGACATAGACACCAAACACCAGTGCACCCAAATACACAAAATAAATATCAGATATAAAGGTTACATCAGCAGTAGCATAATTATAATGGGGACCTTAATACCCCACTTTCAAAAGTAAATAAATTAGCTAGGCAAACACATCAAGCAAAAATTCAGAATTGAAGCAAACCTGTGAATAAATGGATTTCCAGTAAGAATACAGAGTGTTCCACCCCACAACATAAAAATAAACATTCTTCTAAGCAGCACATATTAGCCTGTAGAATATGCTTAAATAAATGCAAATGGACTACAAGTATTTCATGAATATTGGCTGAGCATAGTGCAATGAAATTGGAAATCAACAGCAAAAGATAGTACACAAAATTCATAAACCCAGACAAGTCAAAAAACACCCTCTTGAAGAATAAGTCATAGAGAAAATTAAAGTAGAAACTAAATATTATCGACAATTAAATGAAAATAATGATGCAACATATTGGAATGTATGGGATTAAATGAAAGCACCCATATAAGGGAAATTTATAACTCTAAATTTGCAAATCAGAAAACAAAAAGAGCTCATGTAAACAATTTAATGTTGAATATCATACATAGAAAAAGAACAAATCCAACTCAAAGCTCACACAAAACAGGGAATTGTAAAGATGAGAGCAGAAATTAATGCAACTCACATTAAGTAAACAATACAAAGCATGAATCAAATAGTTGGTTTTCAGAAAAAAGTAAGTAACATTGCTAAAACTATAGCCAATCTTATCAAAAATAGGAAAGAAAAGTCCAAATTCAAGAAGTTAAAAATGAAAAGGGTGAAATCACAAGGAATCCTGTGGATAGCCAGAAAACTATCAAAAGCTACTCCAAGAAACTTTAGTAAAATGGAAAACAGCAGATATGGAAAGATTACTAGGCAAATGTGAATTAAAAAAAGAATCAAGAAGATATAAATATTCTAAATAAACCAATATCAATCAATAAACTGACATGCAATTAAAAATGTACCAACAAACAAAAGTCCAGGTCCTGATCATTTCCCTCCTGCATTCTACAAGAAATTTAAAGACCTAATTCTACTCATACTCCAACACTGCTACAAAATTGAAAGAGAAACAATATGTCCAAAATCGTTCCTGAAATCAAGTTTTAACCTAATACCAAGACCAGAGAGCCATCCAACCAACCAAAAAAAAAAAGTAAGGACCAATCACACTAATTAACATAGTTGCAAAAATCCACAATTAGATACTGGCAGATAATTTAGCAAGTCATCTAGAATGCTACCCACTATAACCAAGCATGATTCAACCAAGTGACTAAGGGAGGGTACAGTGTATGCTGTTAGGAAAAATCATGCCATGATTTAGACTATTCCTCACCTTAGTATAAGACCATTGACCCATATTCATAGCTGACATAGTCCAGGAGCTCACACAGATGTTAAAGGCAAAATGGAAGTTTCACAAGGCTTATTGGCAACAGAGATCAGGAAAAGTAGAGCAGATGACCTGGACACTCACATAATTGCTGAGAAAATATTGTCAAGAGACCCACCTAAGATGGAACCAAATTCCTTCCACCCATGCTCCTCCTCTGAGTCTGGGGCCTCCTTATGAAATAAACTGGATGTTCTTCTTACAAAATCTTTGCTTGGCTACCCCTAATCATAGGAAAAATTAGGGGTGATCTTTAAAAACTGGAAGAATTAACACTGAGCATATACATTCAGTCTTTGAAACAGTCATTTAAGATGTCTATAACTGAGTACACAAGAAAATGCTTATAAGCTTTACAGATCCGATACCCTCATTCAAACCTGTGAACATTGTTTGTGTTAACAAAACCCAACCAGTGTAGGCCCTTATAGAATAGGCCCCATGCTGTTATCTTGCAAGGCCACATTACTGTTAAAGTTACAGGAACTGTGTCTTAGATCCACCATAGTCAACAGAAACCAATGACCAGGACAGGTGAGCCAGTTAGCAGGATCCATACCACCCAAACCAACTGGTCCTTAATGAGATCAGGCTACCACCAGAGACAATAGCACTGCGCTAGTCACCCTAGAAGCTGACCAGTCTACACAGAGCTCAGTGATAAGGAAACAACAGCCATGGTCTGTTCACCCTCAAAACTGACCAGTTTACTCATGGCCCAAAGATGAGGAGCAATATTGAGATACATTGCCATCAGACTCTTTTTCTTTTATTTGATTTTTGAATTCTCCTTCAGCCCCAAAGGGAGCCAACTTCACATGATAATGTAAATGTTAATGATAGCAATATTCTCCATTAAAACTTGTAATACAAAGCTTCCAAAGAGGGAATGATGTTGGACTTAAGGGAAAATATAACCCCTCTCAGCCTGAAGCAATCCTTGTCGAGCTTTTCCCCTCCTTTCCTATGGGTATGAATTCTTCTGTTGTAGATATGATTGACGACTCTATCCTGAAAACTATTTAAGATACCTTGTTCTCACAAAATTTGTAAGGTTCATTCTCGAGTTTAAATTATTAATTGATTTTATTTGCTTGTCTAGATTCTGTAAACTTGCTGCTTCCCCCTGCCTAAAGTTTCTAAAGATAAACTTCTTCACTAAAATGTGTAAAAATCAGAGCTTTTCCTTCAGGACTCACTTATTTTGGTTCTCTCAAGGTCAAGCTGAGCCAGTGTGCACATAAAACCCAATAAATCTTCCTGTTTCCCTATTGGTCACCCTGATCCCTCAGATTCTGAAATAGTACGATCTCAGAAAATTGACATATCTGTTTGGACCATGCCCACAAGAGTAGTGTTTTCAAAGGGGAAAATCAGTGAAGAATTCTTTCACAGGAGAATTGGAACTAAATGATGTTTAACACCTCAAAACAATTCTGAAATACAGTGCATGTATGGGCATGAATAAATACAGAGCACTGAATAAAACTATCAGTTCATCAATTCATTGTGCTATGTACCAATTATATAAATTGCTTATTATTTAATATGATACATTACCAAGTAAGAAAATAAAGCCACATTAGAAACTAATAATTGAGGTCAGATAGCAATGATTTCTGGGAAGATGTGTGATAGAAAATAGCTTAGCTTCTTGTAGAGTTTGTACCTTTTGTAAGAATTTGACATTATGGTGAGGGAAAGCAAAAGGAAAAAAGAGAAAAGAAAAATATATGTATACACGATAGTAAAGATAGTTACAATGTTAATTCTCTTAGTTTACAGAAATGAAAGCTTTGTGCTTTGAATATACCATTTACCCTGAGTAACTTCTATGAAGATAACAATATATAATGTTTTAATTATTGTTTATCTCCTATTACCCATTACAGAATCTCTGCTTTATTTTTATAAAAGAGAAAAAAATTGCCAGGAGTGTAGCTCAGCAGAAAAGCACCTGCCTGGCAAGTGTAAGGTTGAGAGACTAATTCCTAGTACCAAATAAAATAGAAAAATAAATAAATAAATAAATAAATAAAATTACAAAGTAATTTGATACAACTTACAATAATTTTTATATTTTCACCATAACAGCATACAGATGAACATGAAGAGTTTCTAAAGTATAGATGAAATTAAAGCAACATGGTTAAAAAGATAATTTGTAACAAGCAGGCTTTCAAAAATATAAAGATTTGATAATTCAAGACTTCACAATGAAATCATAGATTTATGCTATGGCCTACAGGGATACAGAAGTACAAGGTAAGGAACATAGATATCAGTATCCATATAACAGGTAAATATTTTTAACATTCTTCCCACGGAAACAGATTTGGAGGATATCCTGCCATCTTCTCCTGATATATTTTGTCAAATGCTTCAGCTTGGGCAACAGTGAAGTGATTTTTCCAGTCCCCCACGACTCCTAGAAAACACAGCATAGAGACTTAGATCAGATCTAGTAATAGGGTCCAAGACTTTAGAACATCTCCATCTCCTAATGCCCATTAGATACACAGAAAGTAGCTGGCATAGCTGAAGGACCGACCAGTTCTGAGCCAACAGCCTTTCTATGCGTGGGTGCCTACCATTTAAACTTCTGCCTGCTCAGAAACAATTTCCTCCCTCTAGCTCTCATCCAGCCACTCCTGTTTACAGTCTTTTCACTCCAAGCTGGGCTCAATCTTTTGAAGCATTTAGACTCTATTTTTTCTGACCATGCCCCTTTTAACTGGCTAGCTCCAAGTCAACAGCATTTTCCATCTGGGTTAACAACAGGTTAAACTGGAATCCCAATTTTATTCTGTGTTGGTATTTCAGTTTCTGAATATGGATAATTCACAAACTACATATCTTGTAGATGTGAATTTCTTTTTATATTTCTACTTGAAAGAAAAATCTTTCAAAACCTTTTGTATTTTTTGCTAGGGTTGTTTTACAAGATAACACAGACTGAGTGTGCAACTTCAGTAATAGGTATTAATTTTCTCACAATTCTGGAGGCTGGAATGTTAGTTAATAGTTTTGTGGAGTCCTGGGGTCTTAAAGGGTGGTGAAGCAAGCATATGTTGTAGGTCTCCCTTTGATTGTAGATGGCGACCTTGTTCCATGTCTCCACATTGTCCTACTTCTATGTCTCTGTCCTAATTTTCTCTTTTGAAAACACCAGTCTTGCTCAGCTGTAACCTGATGCAATAATATCATTTTAAGTTAATTATCTCTGTAAAAACCCTCTGTCCAAATGCTATTGCATTCAGGGAATTCCATCTCCATCTGTCAATTGTTGATTGCAGACTATTCAATCATTTATCTTGATTATCAAGACATCTATTTAAAAATGTTTCAAACACTATTGCAAGCTAAGGTGGAGAGTGGATGAACACTTCTGAATTCTATTTTTTCTATTGTCTCTGAGTACTGAATCCCTAATGAGTGAATAGCATTATATTTTTAACAATGCTCATTTGATCTTGTGATTCTAGTTAAAAGGTTTAGCTTGTAGTATTAAGAGCTTCAAACTTTTGATCATTTATCTGATAAATCACTGCCACAAGTTTACTGTGCTTAAAACTAAATTATATGAATATATTATATTTTATTCATTAGTCTCTGTTCAGTTCACAACTATTCTAAAAAGTCATAGAATCCCTACTCTGGGGGATGGAGATTTACCTCTGTAGCATGAGTGCTTAACTGTCAACTATGATGCATTGAGTTTGATCCCCAGTAGTAAAATGAATTATTATTCTGTTCCAGGTATTACAGTTCAGAATAAAAAATACACAAATTATAATAATTGAGTAAGTAAACATTATCTATTGCAATGTTTTCAATATATTCCCTAAACCTACTTTAAACACTTGGTAATGAGCCTTGGTGTTACTGAGACGTCGTGAAAATTTTAGAATGAGATTTTTTCAAAAAAAAGGTGAGGTCACTGTGAATTTGAACTTGAAGGGAATTGTGGCAACATGGAGATCTAAGGCTTAATTGTTGTCCACTCTGAGCATGAAGGAGAAAATTTCAGATATCTTAACTATTCATGGTCTTTTCTTGCAAAGAGCAATGTCTTCCTTATCCCCTGACAGATTATGGAAGTAGTGCATTGTTTCTTACCTTTTCTCATGAGTGTGAAACCATCAGTAATATAAGAATCAGGCAGCATGCTTAGATTGGACATTTTGTTTTCTTTCATGAATTGAAAGGAGCTATACTTGAGGACTGAATCTATTTCTTCAGGTTTTAACTTCTTTCCTAAGAATTGACAGATCTTCTCTACAGTGCTTCTTGTGTCCTAAAAAAAAGATACCAAAAGCTAGACAAAGAGTAAGGAGAAAGTATAGGGAGGAGAGAGGAAAGGAGTTATCTAAGGTAGTGAGGCTAAATGTAAATGAGAATCAAGATTTATCAAAGGCAGAAAATTTTGAGTTGTACCAAGAGGAGGAAGAAATTAGACACTTAAAATGATAAGGCCTGAACTGTGTGCATCATGCAAAGATGAGAAGGAATTCCCAGTGTGACTGCTTATGGCATATCATAGAAACAGGACCTGTGACGTTCATGGCTACATTTAGAAACACAGAGACAACAATAACCCTAAGCAAGGAGAGACCCAATGTGAATGTGAAAAAATTACTCTTTTTAATTTTAAAGATAATAAAACAGAAGAGGGCAGAATGAAGCAGATCAGAACAGAACAACATAAGCAACACAACACTTTACAATAAGAAGACAACCGGACATTAACAGTAGCTATCAAACTATATCTCTCTCTGTTATAGTTGAGCATAGTTTCAAATACAATAATATCAAACATAACACAATAGCATAAAACCATTCAAGAGAGTGAAAGAATTACAGGATATTCTGAACTGAATAACTATGATCAATGACTACTATAATATCTCATTTTCAATAAAAAGATTTGTTTATACTATCACATATAGTAAAATCCCAATGAGACACAATATGATAGATCCAATGTTACTAGCAGAGTAGAAGCATGGTAGGACTTCTAAGGAAGATTATACTAAATCAGCAACAGCTGCCTTAATGTTCGGTTTTCTTCAAAACAGCTGTTCATAAAATCATGCATAATAAAGTCAAACAAAACAAAATAAAACCATTCCAACTGATGTATGAAAACATTGAAAGGCTTCAAAGCAATGTAATGGGAAATCATGATTACTATAAAATCTTATATACTCTTACCAACTCTCATACTAGGGAGACAATATGGTATTTACACATGTGAGTTTGGTTTATTTTGCTTATGAGTATGGTCTCAAGTTGTGTCCATTTATTTATAAATATCTCAATGTGATCATTCTTTATAGCTGAGTAATACTCCATTGTATAAAATCACCAAAACTTTTTAACCCATTCCTCTTTTGATGGACACTCAGGTTGTTTCCAAGATCTGGCTATTACAAATTGTGCTGCTATAAACATGGGTGCACATATATCACTGTGGTACGATGCTTTCAATTATTCTGGGAATATGCCTAGAAGTGGAATAGCTGGGTCAAGTGGGACTTCCAAACCCAGCTTTTTGAGGAATCTCCAGACTGACCTCCACAGTGGCTACACCAGTCTACACCCCCACCCACAGGGCAGAAGAGTTCCTTTTTCCCCACAGCCTCTCCAGCACTTGTTGTTGATAGTTTTTTCTATCCTGGCCATTATTTCTGGGGTGAGATGGAATCTCAGTGTGATTTTAATTTGCATTTCTCTCATGACTAATGATGATGAACATTTTTTCATGTATTTATTTGCCATTCGTATTTCTTCATCTGAGAACTGTGTATTCATTTCAGCTGCCCATTTTTGGACTGGGTCTTTGAATTTTGAGAGTCTGATTTTTTTTTAATTCTTTAGAAGTTCTAGACAGAAGTCCTTTGTCTGAAGGGCAATCCATTAAGATTTTTTCCCAATTTGTGGGTTTTCTTTTTACTCTGCTAGAAATCTCTTTTGACAAGCATTAACTCTTTAATAAGTTATGGTCCCAGTTATTGATTCTGGTAAGTTTTTCCCTTGTGGTTTGATTCTTGTTCATGAATTCTCTACTTACCCCTATATCTTTGAGGTTTTTACCTACTTTGTCTTCCAGCAGTTTTAGTGTTTCTGTTGTTATTTAGATCTTTGACTCATTTAGATTTTACTTTAGGACATTGTGAGAGGCATGGGTCTAGTTTTAGTCTTCTGCATATGGGTAGCCAATTTTTTCAGCACCATTTGTTGAAGAGACTGTCGCACTTCCAGCGAACATGTTTGGCCCCTTATCAAAGATAAGGTGGTTGAGTGAGTTTGTGGTTGTGGTTGTATCTTCCAATCTATTCCATTGATCTTCAGGTCTGTTTCTATTCCAGTACCATGTTGATTTTATTACTGTACTTTCATAGTATAATTTCGAATCAGGGATTGTGATGCCTCCTGCCTTGCCTTTGCTGCTTAGAATTACCTTTGATATTCTAGGTCTCTTCTGGTTCCAGATGAATTTTAGGAGTGATTTCTAAAGATCTATGAGGTATGTTAGTGGTATTTTGATTGGGATTGTGTTGAATGTGTATACTAATTTTGGGAGAAGGGCCATTTTCACAATGTTTGTTCTTCCTATCCATGAACAGGGGATGTCTTTCCATTTTCTGAGGTCCTCTTCGATTTCCTTTTTCAGAGTATTATAATTTTCCCTGTATAGTTCTTTTACTTCTTTTGTGAGATTAATTCGTAAGTATTTCATTTTTTTTGAAAGCTAGTGTGTAGGGTTTGGCTTCTTTTACTTCTTTCTCAGCAATTTTGTTTTTAGTGTATTGGAAGGTTATTGATTTTTGAGTACTGATTTTGTATCCAGCTACATTTCTGAATTAATGGATTACATCTAGGAGTTTTTCAATGGAGTTTTGGGTTTCTTCTATGTAAAGTATCATGTCATCTGCAAAAAATGATAATTGAACTTCCTCTTGTCCTATCTTTACTCCTTTTATTTCTCTCTCTTGTCCAATTGCTCTGGTCACTATTTCCAGTACTACGTTGAATAGGAGTGGTGATAGGGGACATCCTAGTCTTGTATCTGATTTTAAGGTAAAGGCTTTCAGTTTTTGGCTACTTAACATGATGCTGGCTGTAGGTTTGGCATAGATGGGCTTTATCATATTGGGGTAAAGACCATCTATTCCAATTCTCTGTAATTTCTTATCATGAATGAGTGTTGGACCTTATCAAAAGCTTTTTCTGCAACTATAGAGATGATCTTGTGGTTCTTACTTTTGGCTCTATTGATATGGTGGATTACATTTATTGATTTACATATGTTGAACCATCCCTGTATTCCTGGAATGAATCCCGCTTGGTCACGGTGAATAATCTTCTTGATGATTTGTTGTATCCTCTTTTCTAATATTTTATTGACAATTTTTGCACCTATGTTCCTTATGGAGATTGGCCTGTAATTCTCTTTTTTAGTTGGGTCTTTCTCTGTTTTTTGTACTACAGTAACATTTGCTTCCAGGAATGACTTAGGAAGAATTTCTTCCCTTGCAATTTCATTGAAGAGCTTGGGGAGTGTCAGAATTAAGTTTTGTATTTCTTGTAGAGTTCTCCAGTGTATCCATCTGGGCCTGGCCTCTTTATTGGCAAGGACTTTATTTCATTTTCAATTTCAGTAATAGAAATTGGGTTATTCAGCAGTTTTATATCTTCTTGATCCAGCTTTGGTAGTTCATATGTATCTAGAAATCTGTCCATTTCTTCAGTTTTATCAAACGTATGAGAGTAGAGGTTTTCAAAATAGGTGTTGATGATCTTCTGTATTTCCACCGAGTCTGTAGTAATTTCACCTTTTCCATTCCTGATTGCATGAATTTGAGTTTTTTCTTTCCTTTTTTTAATAAGGTTGGCCAGGGCCTTATCAATTTTATTTATGCTTTCAAAGAACCGTCTCTTTGATTCAATAATCTTTTGTACTGTTTTCTTAGACTCTATTGCATTAATTTCTCCTCTGATTTTTATGATGTCCTCCCTTCTTTTGGCTTTGGGCTTGGCTTGCACTTCTTTTTCCTGATGTTTGAGTTGTAGCATCAGGCTGTTTATTTGTGTTCTTTTTGTCTTGCTGGTGTGGGAACTCAGTGCAATAAATTTTCCTCTGAGGACTACTTTCATTGCATCCCACAAAATCTGGTAAGTTGTGTTGGTATATTCATTTGCTTGTAGATATTGTTTAATTTGTTCTTTAAATTCTTTTGTGACCCTGTGATTGCTCAAGAATGTGTTACTCAGTTTCCATGTGTTTGTGAATTTTTTGCAGTTGTTTTTATCATTGATTTCTAATTTCATGGCACTATGATCTGATAACATGCATGGGAGAATTTCAATTCTTTTACATTTATTTATATATGTTCCTGGGCTAGTATATCATCTATTTTAGAGAAAATCGCATATACTACTGAGAAGAATGTGTATTCTGATATTGTTGGATGGAAAACTCTATATAAATCTATCAAGTCCATTTGTTCACAGGTATGATGCAGTTCTGTTATTTCTTTGCTGATTTTCTGTCTAGTTGATCTGTCCATTTGTGTCAATGGCATGGTAAAATCTCCTGTTACAATTTTGTTATTGCTTATTTGACTATTCATTTCTCTTAATATTTGCATTGTATACCTGGGTGTTCTGGAATTTGGTGCATATATATTTAAGATTTTTATCTCTTCCTCTTGAAGTTTTCCCCTAACTAGTATGTAGTGACCTTCTTTATCTCTCTGGATCATTCTTTGTTTGAAGTTTACATTGTCTGCAAACTGGATTGCTACTCCTGCTTTTTTTTTGTTTCCTGTTGCATGAAGTATTGTTCTCCATCCTTTGATTTTCAGTCTATGTGTTTCCTTTTGGGTAAGATGGGTTTCTTGTAGACAGCATATGGTTGGATGTTGTTTCTTGATCCATTCTGCAAGTCTGTGTCTTTTTATTGGTGACTTGAGGCCATTTACATTAATGGACATAACTGTTGTGTATTGGTTTATTGTTGACATGTTATCTTTCTGCTGTTGTATCTTTAGATTTCCATTCTATTTAAATGCCTGCCATGGTTGGTGGTTTTATCCTATGTGTTTCTAGAATATCTTTCAGTATTCCTTGTAGGGCCAGTTTGGTGGCCATGAAGTTTTTCAGCTGTTCTTTGTCATGTAAGTATCTTATTTCTCCATCCATTTTGATGGACAGTTTTTCTGGGTACTTCAGTCTGGGTTGGAAGTGATTTTCCTTTAGGATCTGAAATACTTTACTCCATGCTCCTCTTGACTTCATTGTTTGTGTTAAGAACTCTGCTGTGATTCTTATAGATTTTCATTTATATGTGATCTGTCTTTTCTTTCTATCAGGTTTTAGTATTCTGTTCTTATGGTGGTTTTATGGGAGGGTGATTATTATGTGTCTGGGTGTAGTTTTATTTTGGTTATGGCTATTTGGAGTTCTATGTGCTTCACTAATCCAAATATCAGTTTCCATTCTCATGTTTGGGAAGTTTTTATCTATACTTCTTTAAATAACTTCTTGATATCATTTGGGCTGTCCCTTTTTTTCATTTATACCTATTAATCTTACATTATTTTTCTTTGCATCATCTAGCACCTGTTGAATTATTTCCTGATTCCTTGTTATTTTTAAAAGATCTTTTCTTTCCTTTTCACCAGCTGAGATCTTATATTCAAGGTCTGAAATTCTATCTTCACTTTCATTGAGGCGGTTTTGGCAGTTTTCAACAGAATTTTTGATTTCCTGTATATCTCTTTGTATCTGCTTTATGTATTCTGTTTATTTCTTATAGTGTTCATTCAGGTATTCTATCTGTTTGCTTTGTTCCTCTATTTTTTAGCTGTGTCTTCACTAGATGTGTTCACTATTTCTTTCACTACTTTTATCATTTCTTCTTTTACATGGGAAATTGTTTCTGATTTGAAGTTCTCCATAGCTTCCTCTAGTTGCTACTATATTTTAGTTGATATCATTTCAGTTATTTCAGTTATATGGCTTCTATTTTCTTCTATGTACATGGCTCCCAGGCTTTCTTGGGTTGGGCTAGTGATTTGAGCCTTCCTTTTGGTCTTTCCTTTTGTCATTTTGCTTTATTTATTTCATTTGAGTGGTGTTCCAAAGTTTCCTCTGGGTGTGTCACAAATGTCCTACTGCACCCTCAGCTACTGGAGCAATCTGAGTTCCTGTGTGGGTACTTGGCTCCCTCAGGCAATCTCCACTCCTATGCAGACTCTTGGCTCTCTTAATTGAGATGCAGAAGCTGGGTATGGAGAACTGGGGCAGGCAGAGCCCTTGGGGCACAGTCCCCTGTCCTAGGGATGTGGATATGAACTCATCAGCTGACAATGTTGGTCTCAAGCTGTCCCTAGGCCAACCCAATTGAACCCATAGTCCTCGTGAAAGGTTTCTGCCTCCTGGACTGAAAGAAGACTGCTGAGCATGGTTGACTGAAGCCCTGAAATCTGCTTGACCCAGTCCAGCATCCCAGTAGCTCCCCAGAAACTCAAAAGCCGGAAGTAGGTCTGCAACCTTCCCCAGGTCACTGGAACTCACCTGGGGCAGTCTCCACTCCTCTGCATATTCTTGGCTCTCTTAATTGAGATGCAGGAGCTGGGGATGGAGAACTGGGGCAAGCATAGCTCCCGGGGCACAATCCCCTGTCCTAGGGGTGTGGATATGAACTCAGCAGCTGACAGTGCCAGTCTCAAGCTGTCCCCATACCATGAAAAAATTAGTTTTTACAGCAAAAAACAAATAATCAAACAAAACAAAACACTTTTTTCAAATGATGTTTAAATAACAAAACAATTTTAAGACCTTATAATTCATGAACTTATTAATTATTATTTACTCAGAAAGTATGTTGAGGATAGTAGCTTTATTACCAAGAAAGATTTTGCTTTGTATTCTGTTGCATGGTACCCAGTTAATAATCAAGAAGGAGACACAGATATGGCAATAAGTAAAGATATGTTCCTTGTGTGATTTGAAACAAGGTTGTGGGAACAAGCACCTTTAGGTACTAAACTCAGGATTCAAAGCTTCTTGAAAAAGACACAATTCATGTTGTGAACACAGAAGGAATCACTGAATTAGCCAAAGGAAGGTGATAGCTATCTTTGCTTCTCTTCTGGAGGATAAAGCCTGAGGCCATTTTATTTTCTTTTTTCTACTGTCTAGGACATAGTTTTATTTTCACTTTTATCCCTTTATTATTACTAAATTTATTGGTACATTTTAGATAGTACATAATGATCACATTCATTAGAGGAAATTTATATCTGCACACAATGTTTTTTGATTCTTCTTTTTTTTCCCTGCAAACCCTCTCTTCCTTTCGACCTATATGGTTCTCTTATTTGATAGAGCTTTGCTTCCATTTTCTTCCTTCGTTTTTTTCATTCCATTTCTTCCTTTCCTCCTCCTCCTTCCTTTTGTTTCCTTCTCATTTGAACATTTTCTTTGTATTTAGAAACCCTTGGTATACATATTGCTCCTTACTTACCCTTTCAATTTCTCCCAGTAGAGAAAAAAAATGTGGCATTTAAACAGTTATATTTTATCTGTCTCATTTTAGAGTGTTGAATCTCTTTCTCCTCCCTTCCTTCCTCCAACCCTTTCCCGAATTCTCTTTCTTTGGAATAATTTCTTCCTGTTCCAAAATATCTTTTATATATTTTTATCTTTATTTATACATTTAGTATCTTACACCAGAAAAATGATGCACATTTACACATTTGAGCCTGATTTATTTTACTTAAGCGTATGTTCTCAAGGTGTATCCAGTTACATAGAGGTAGGTAAAGTTACCTACCTCTAGTTTATCCTTCTGTATGGATAAGTAGTACTCCACCATATTTTTTTAAAAAAAAAACACACACAATTTTATCTATTCCTCAATTGCTGGGAACTGTGGGTATTTGTAAGATAATGTATTGCAAACTGAGCTGCTATAAATATGGGTGTGCATATATGCGTGAGGTATGATGGTTTTAATTGTTCCAGAAAGACACCCAGAAGGGGAATAGTTGGATCAAATGGCATGACTAATCTTAGTTTTTGAGGAATCTCTACAATAATTTGCACAATGATTTCACCAATCTATACTCACTCCTGTAACACAAAAGGATAACTGATTCCCCATAACCACTCCAGTATTTGTGATTGGTTTCTTTCTTCATACTATCCATTCTTTCTGTTGTGAGATAAATCTCAGTGTTGCTTCAATTCGCATCTTTTCAATGGCCTGTAGTGTTGAACATTTTTTAATTTACCTTTTGTATTTGTGCTTCTGTGAATTGTGTATTCAACTCAGATTCACATTTTTGGATTGGGCTTTTGAATTTGAAGGCTTTAATTATTTTCAATTGTTTATATGTTCTAGATAGAAGTCCTTTGTCTGAGGGAAAATCAGCTAAATTTTTCCCCACTCTGTGTGGTGTTTTTTCACTCTGTTGGTAATTTCTTTTGCTTTTCCAAAAATTGTTAAAAAGTTGAGAACCCAGGTGTTGACACTTTGTATTACTTCCCATGAGATCTGATATTTGTTCCTAAGATCTTTACCTACAGTGAAGTCTTCATGATTTGTACCTATTCTACCTTCTTTCAGATTTAATCTTTGTTTTAATATTCGTATCTGTGATCCATTTGATTGCAGTTTAATGCATGGTGATATACATGGGTCTAGTTTTACTCTCTGGTATGTGGGATGTCAGTTTTTTTCAGAACTATTTATTAAAGAGACTATCTTTATTCCAGTGAATGTTCTTAGCCACTTTTTTAAAGAAGAGGTGCCTGAGTGTGTTTGGTGTTGTTTGTTTATCTTCTAATCTGTTTCATTGATTCTCAGTTCCGGATTATCTTGTTTTTTGTTTGCCTGTTTTTTTTCTGTTCTTTGTTTTTGTTCTGTTTTATTTTTGCCAATAGTATGCACATTTTATTAGAGTACTTTTGTAGTAAAATTTCAAATCAGGTATTGGGATACCCCTTGGCTTTCCATGATTCCTAGGAATATTTTTGGTCTTTATGTCTCTTCTCATTACAAATAAATCTTAGGAAAATTTTCTCTAGGTCTGTGAATTATGCTGTTGTTACTTTGATAGGAAATGCATTAAATCAGTACAACAATTTTGGGAGTATTAACATCTTCACTTTGTTCTTTTCTTCATTTCTGAAAGCAAGAGACACATTGCATTTTCTTTTGTCTATTTTAAAGGGAAAACTATACAACTAAAAATAAAGTAGAATTTCAAAATAGGTTAATAGAACAATAATGATAATTTATGCATTGTATACTATTATTTTCTTAGTAGTTACTCAGAATCACAATATGTAGGCATGATGCATTGTCTGAAGTATATTAGCACAAATCGTTCTTTAAAGTAAACCAAGAGAAAGTAGCTCTGCAACTATTTTATGTTATGTATTTTTTTCCTTTTCCCTTACTTTCTTTTCCTTTTCCCCATCACAGTTCTTTCCTTTCAATAATTTCTTCCCAATTCACAAAATTTATTTGACACTTTGGATCTTATTTACTCATTCCATTTCTCACATGAGTGAGACTACATGATGTTTGCACATCTGTGTCTGATTTATTTCACTTGTGAGTATGGTCTGATGTTGCATGCATTTATCTGTAGAAGTCTCAACTTTACAATTCTCTGTGACTGCATAGTATTCCATTATATGAAAAAATACATCTTTTTATTCATTCCACGCCTAATGGATGCTTGGGTTGTTTCCAGGATTTAGCTATTACAAATTTTGCTTCCAGAGACATGGCTGCCAATCTGTAAGTTTTAATTAATTTTTGAAAATACCCTGAAGAGAAATAGCTTGTTAAAATGAGACCTCTAATTCTGGATTTTTTGATGATTCTCCACACTGATTTCCATGGTAATTCACCAGTGTGCACTCCCACCAGCAGGGGCAAAGCATTCCCCTTCTCCATGAGCCTCCTAGAGTTTTATTATTGATTCATTTCTTGATGATACACATTCTTTCTAGGATGAGATAGAATCACATTATTGTTTTAATTTGCATCTCTTGAATGACCAATGATGTTGAACATTTTTCATGTATTTAGTTGCCATTTATATTTATTCATCTGAGAAGTGTATATTCATCTCATATGCCTATTTTTGCATTAGGTCTTTGAATGTGGGGAGCCTGAGTTTTAAAAATTCTTTCTATCTTCTAGATATATGTCCTTTGTAGGAGGGACAACTAGCTTTAATTTTTTCTACTCTGTGTGTTGTCTTTTCTCTGTATTGGTAGTTTCCTTTGTTGTGCACAAGCATTTTAATGATATCACATTTATTGATTCTTCATTGCATTTCCAGTGTGGTCTGGACATTGCTAATGAAGTTTCTGCCTGCCACTTTACCTTCAAAATTTCTATCTACATTCTCTCCCAAATATTCAGTGTGTCTATTTTAATATTTAGATCACTGATCTATTTGAACCTCAGTTTTGGGCAGGTGATAAACATGGGTCTAGTTTCTGGTTTTGGTGTGTGGAATGCCATGTTTTTCTGGCACCATTTATTAAAGAGACTCTCTTTTTCCAGGAAATGCATTTGGTGTCTATGCCAAACACAAATGGCTGAATGTGTTTAGAGCTGTGTGTGTGTCTTCTGTTTGTTTCACTTATCCTCAAATCTAATTTTTGTGAGTGCTATGCTGATTTAGTCACAGTAGCCTTATAATATAATTTCATATCACAACATGTTATGTTGTGACTTGTCATGTTTCTGGCCATTATTTATCCTATTCTTGGCCTCTTCTGGTTTACAATGAATTTAGCAATGTCTTCTCTACTTCTCTGAAATTAGATTAACAGCATTTTCATTGGAAATGCATTAAATATGCATAATAGTTTTGGCAGCATGAGTATTTCCCTATAATTGTTTTTCTTATCCATGAACAAGGGATACCTTTCCATTTTCTGGTAACATCCTTGATCTAATTTTTGAAATTATTGTAATTTTCACCACAAAGATCTTTTATTTGCTTTCTTACATTGATTCCTAAGTATTTCATTTTTTGGTTGCTATTGTGAAAGCTGTTTTTTTTCTCCTGAATTGTCTCTCAGTGTGTTTATTGTTGGGGCATAGGAATGCTATTGGTTTTTGAGTACTGGCTTTGCATCTTGCTACACCACTGGGTGCAGTTATTATGTCTACCAATCCTTTGGTGAGGTTTTTAAGGTATTCTTTATTGTATCATGTCATTGGTACATCATTATAATTAAATATCTTCCTTTGCCATCATTGATTTCTCTCTCCTATGTAATCAGTCTGGCTAGTGTTTCTAGAAATATATTGAATAGGATTGGTGAGAGTGGGTATCTTTCTGTTGTTCCTGATTTCAGAATGTAATCTTTCAATTGTTGTCTGTTTAGTATGGTGTTGGCTGTTGGCTTTTCATTGATGACTTTTTTCAGATTCAGTTTAGGACATATATTTGAATTTTCTGTAGCATTTTTATCCTGAGAGACTGCTGAACTATTCCAAGAACTTTTTCTGTGTGTGTTGATGTGATCCTGTGATTTTTGTCTTTTGATCTCTTGGCATGCTGTGTTTTATTTATTGATTTGATTCTGTTGAACCATTTCTGCATTCCTGGAATGAATCAACTGTATTCACAGTGTGTAATCTTCTTGATGATTTTGTACATTCTGTTTGTCAGTATCAGAATCAGGATTTTTGCATTTATGTCCATTAGGGAGATTGGCCTTTAGTTCTATTTCTTGGTTGTTTCTTTTTCTGGTTTTATTATCAGGTAAAATTTTCTTCCATAAATGAGTTAGAGAATACTTCAACCCTTTCAATATCACTATGAAATTTCAAGACTAATAGTAATAATTCTTCCTTAAATTGCTTTAGAATTCATTTGTAAATCCATTAGGACCTAGAGCTTTCCTTTTTCTCCTTCCTTCCTTCCTTCCTTCCTTCCTTCCTTCCTTCCTTCCTTTTTTTCTTTGTACTTGTGATCCAACTGTCAACATTTTGCTTGCCAGGCAGGTGCTTACACCACTGAGCTAAATCTCCAGCACTTGAACTTTTCTTTATGGGTAAATTTTTAATTAAATTTTTAATTTAATTGACTAAATTTGAGTCAGATAATATTTTTGGCCATTTTTTATTGTTTTAGCAATTCATTTGTATGTAGGAACTTATGTGTTTTTCATGTTTTTGCAGAAGTTCTTCAAAAAAATGTTGATGATCTTCTTAATTTCCAGAAGATCCATTGCAATTCCACCCTTGTCATTACTACGTTCATGGATTTGAGTTTTTCACTTGTTCTTTTTGATAAGATTGAATAAAGGTATTATCAATTTTTTAACCTTTCAAATTCCCTCTTTGATTAATTGATTCATTAGATTGTTTTCTTAGTCTCAATTGTATGAATTGGTTCTGTTTTCCTTATAGTTTCCTCATTCACTGGAGTTTGAGATTTATTTGTTCATTTTTTCCTAAGAGTTTGAGGATCAAGGTTAGGTTGTTCATGTGTGTTTGTTCTATTTTCCATATGTGACAGTTCACTGCTATAAATTTCACTCTTAATAGTGTTTTTATTGAGTCAAATAACTTCCTGTAGGTTGTATAAACATTATTATGTAAGTGTAGAGAGTCTCTCACAGCAACTAGTTGGTAAGTGGGATGTCCTGCATTCAATTCCCACTTCCTAAAAAGCATTGTAGAAACTCTGAAAGTTCTATAATTTCATGTGAACCATTGGTTGTTCAGGTGAATATATCTAATCTATTTAATTTTCATATACTTACATCATTTTGTGGGTTTTTGTGGTTGATTTTCAATTATATTGAATACATGTGATACATTCAATGTGATAAGATTATAGACATGTGCTAAATTCAATCATTTGCATTTACTTAAGCAAGTTCTATGGGCTAGTGTGTGTTCTACTTTAGAGAACTTCACATGTCCCACTGAAAAGAATGTGTATTTTGATGTGTGATGGAACACACACATCAAAATACAAATTCTGTAGATGCCTACTAAGTCCATTTGTTCACAGATTTGTTTTATTTCTGATACATCTTTGTTGATTTTTTTCCTAGTTGTTGTATTTGTGAGAGTGAAGTATTAAGGTCCCCCATTATATCTGTGTTTATGCTTACTTGATTTTTCATGTCCAATAGAATTCATTTTATGTAGTTTGGTGCACTGGTATTTTCTGCATATATATTTATGATTGTTCTCTCTTCTTCTTTGAGTTTTACCTAAACACATATGCAGTGATCTTTTTTTTCTCTTTTGATCTGTCTTCCTTCAAGTTTCTGTTGTCTTCAAGTAAAATAGCTTCTCTTGTTTTTGATGGTTTTGTCTCAGGGATTATTGTTTTTAATCCTTCACTTTCAGTCTATGAATTTCTTTTTGTGTTAAATGTGTTTCCTATATGCAGTATATTGTTGGATCTTTCTTCGTGATTCATTCGCTGGTATGTTTCCATTCACTGCTGAATTGAGAACATTTACATCGATGGTTATCATTGGTGCATGCTGACTTATCATTTTATTTTCCTGTTGTTGGTACCTTTCATTCCCTTTTTAAAATTTTTTTCCCTGTCTGATTCCTACTTTTTATTTATATTTTTGTAACTTTGGCTTCCCACATATCTTTTCTTAGTATATTTTTCAGAGCATTTTGGAGAGGATGGTAGGAGGTTATGAATTTTATGTGGTTCTTCATCAATTTTGCAAGACAGTTTTTCAGGGTGCATCAATCTTGTTTGGGTATTATTTTCTTTTAGCATTTGAAATAGGTCCCTCCAAGCTCTCCATGATGTGAGGATATGTGTTAAGAAGTCTTCTGTGAGTCGGATGTGCTTTCCATATGTATGATCTGTTTGTCTTCTCTAACATCATGTAATATTGTGCTCTTCTGCTAAATATCTATAATCTTGATTTTTATAGGCCTTGATATAGATTAATTTTGAATATGACTAATTGGAGTTGAAAAGCTCTCACTTATTTAAAGGTCAAATTATTTATATGTTTGGAAAGTTATTTGCTATTATTTACCTGAAGATAATTTTAATGGTTTTGGAGCTTTCACCCATTTTTTTTGTTAACTCAGCTGAGTCTTACATTGAGAGTTAATTTTTCATATCCATATGTATTTTTTCATTTTTGCTGCTATTAGTTCAGAAAGATCCAGTGTATGTCATCTGATTTTGTCTGTCACACTGTGCTTTGTGTTTTATCTCACTGGGTTGGGTGGACATCTGATGTTGCATTTTGCTTCTGCCTCTTATCATTTTTTACATTTTATTTTCTGTGTTGTGCTCATAGTTTTCCCGTGGTGGATAGCTTTATCCATATTATTCACATACCCTTCGGAAGTGTCTGTTTCTTCAGAGCTATCTTCTAGGTGATATTTGGTTTATGTCTATCCAAGATCCTAAATTCCCAATTTATTAAGGTTGAGAAGTTAACATTTATTTGGCTCAGCACTCTGACTTTGGTCAGGCACAATGGTGATGATTCTTAATGCCAATCACAATGCTGGCATACAAGGTAGAATAACTGACTACAGCATGTATGACATCCTGGCCACGACAGTGCCTAACAATAAAATTATCAGCAAACACGGCCTAGCAACTCTCAAACTCTGTTAAATATTAATTTGAAAACTTTAACCTTATGAGAAGACTTTACAATGATATAACAAAATTCAACATGTGCTTGGAGCTGGTATGCAATGAGGTTCCCCTGAATATATTGATTTTAAGCTGTTTGGGTAGTATTAAAGAAAGGTAATCAAGCAGAGAGATGAATGAGGAAAAATACAGTAGAAGCAATGCTGCAATGCTAAGGATGTGTCAATCAATGTTTGGGAGGCTAGAGAATAGTGCACAAAAAAGAATAAAAGGAAAAGAATATTGAACAAAAATACTGAATAAATGTCCATTCACATGAAAGTAATATAAAATTGAGAATGACAGTTGAGGAAAGAGAAAGATTAATAGAACAAAAGAAACTTATAGATAAGAAATCAAATTAATCAAAAGAAAAAGCAGTAAAATAAACCAAGAAAAACCAAGAACCATGAAACAAACCCACTGAAAAATAACAAAATACTGCCCAAATCAACCTGATTGAGGAAAACTAATCAACCAAAGAAAAAGAAAGAGACTAAAGATAGAGTGAAATTTCTCTGATGCCTACAATTCTGTGGTAGTGCACAATTGACATTATACAGATGTATTTTGTAGTCCCAAGTTTGCCATAGAATTTGTTTTGGTTGTTGGGATGATCTTGTCCTCTAGTTGTGGGAGCTAGTACTGATCTTCAGATGACAACGTTTTGAGTGCCCACTTTTCCTTACTGTGTTTGTCTCTATGATGCTATCACAGTTGTTGTCACACTTTTAGTGAAATCCTGGGGTTTTCTCCCAGATCTGTGTGCTGTCGTTTCCTTCCAAATCTCACCCAGCTTTCTCTTTTCCACACCAGTAGCTTCTGTTATGCACTGATCCTTGGGCAAGGGAGATACCCTTGTTCAACTCTAGGACAAGTGGGTTTACTTATTTGGACCACTGAGTGAGGGCTGTTCTGTTTGTTTCTGACCATAAATCTTTTCTGGTCCTTTGTATTTAGCACTAAGTGGTTTTTGGCAACCACCTAGGCAGAGTCTGTGTATCCTGATGTCTACCTCAGAGCTGATTTCCCTCAAGTTTTATTTCCAACTGCCAACAGTCTGCTTTTACTGGGCAGCTCAGTCCCTATTCCACTCAGGGGCTTTGGCAATGAAATTACCCAGGTCTGTTTTCTGCTGGGATTCACCCTGTTCCTTTTGGGGTAAAATGGTGTCCCTTCTATCCTTCTTGTGTTCTGTGTGTCTGTGTGCTGAAGAATGACACTTGTTTAGCACACTCACCAATGGCTGGTTTTATTTGGCTCTTGAGATACTGTGTTCTGCCTCCCACAGAGGTGGCAATAGTGGTGCACTGCTTGTTAGGAGCCTAATTTAAATCTTGAAAAATCTATAGTTTTAAACATCAACCATTGAATATGTACATATGTTAATATATAGCAACTTTGAAATTCATGAAATACAGTATATCATATTAATACATATGTAATGTGTCATAATCAGGTTTTGGTACTTGGCAGAACTGCCAAACCACACAAATTTCCTTTGTTTGTGTTGATAAATGTAAAATGCTTTGTTATTGAGTCTTTTGAAATATATAAGGAATTTTCTGTCAACCACAGTTATCCTTCTAAGCTACAGAAACTAGAGGTTATTCCTCATGTTCAACAAAATCCCTTTGTCTACCTTCTAGATTACAGGATTACCCAATATGATTCCCTCTCCTGCAGTACTTCAGCAATCAGAGTTTTTACATAAACCGACTTCACATACTTACCTTTGTTTTTTTTTTAATCAGTGACATGGGAATTACAGGCCATTGAATACATCTCTGGAACTCATCAGGTTATCAGAAGCATCACAAACCCTACCCCCCAGAAATTTTCCAGCTATCTGTAAGCATCACACTCTCCCTCTGGATGTGGAAAAATCCTCTTACACATTGTGAATGGAAACAAAGTAGAAAACTTGAGGAAATCATGAAACAGGTTTAGGGAGAGCCACAATTAAGGGAATAAAGATAAGAGCATCATTTTCACACTTCTGAATCTTTGTGAGACTGAACTTTGACAGGATAGTTAGAAAACAAATTCCTGAGAGAAAGCATGTCAGAGAGAGTGCAGGCAGTGTGGAGGGTATGTGTGACTGCACAACTCAGGTTACCTTGATAAGTTCTTCATAACTCAGCACCAGTATGTTTTCCCTCTCTCTCATGGACAGCCAATCACGAACATGCTCAAACCATGATCCAAGCAGCACTGCATGGGGGATGCAGAAAGTGTGATAGATTACAAACCCTAGAAATTAGGGGTCCCATGTATAAATTTCACTCTTGCCCCTCCCCATCACTTAATTAAGGTATAATTTGCAAATTAATCATTTATATATTTTCAATGCATACCATGATCTTGAAACGCATATAAAAATGTAGTAAAATAAAACACCAAAGACAGCAGATGCTTCCTCTTTCAGCCAGAAATGGAAAGAGGGTCAGTAAGCAAACTGCAATATATGCATCACATTGTTTTATTTAAAAGTATGGTTTACAGCTGCATCCATTATCCTCCAAAAGACTTTAAGGTGCTGAATGGCAGTGAGGTACTTCATCTTGTATAGATACTGTATTTTTAAAATTGATCTCTTTCTGGTCATACAGGTTGCTCTCAAGGTTTAGCTATTGTGAATTGTGCTGCTATAAATAAGGACATGTATTTTTCAATGTAGTATGATGATGTTAAGTCTTTCTGGGAGATATATAGAAGGAGAATATCTTGTCCATAGGGAAGTTGTTTTTGTAGTTTATTTATTTATTTTATTAGTACACCTTTGCAGAACATGAAGCTCAAAATCACCTTGTGGAATGGGTTCATGTGTATCATGCAATTTCTTTTTTCTTTTTAATCCCATTCTCTCCTCACCACACTCCTACTCTAATTCTACTTTCTCCATTTTCATTCTTATTAATATTATTAATTTAACTCATTATGACATTTAACATTTACATTCCTTGAGCTAATTTGGTTCCTTTACATGGAATATTTTTATTCCTCATTTTTCCCTTTCAGTCCTCCCTTGCCTTTCATCTTTGATCATGTGGACCCCTTCCGTGTTGTTAGAGATCCATTCTGTTGTCTCCTTGCAGTCATTCTTTAGTGTTCTCTTTGTCCATAGTTTAACATACTCAAATAAGAGACAGAATATGGTATTCACACTTATATGTCAGCTTTAGTTTGCTCAATACTACATTTTCCATGTGCAATAATTTCCCAGAAATGTCTCAAATTTTACATTTTGATAGACAAGTAGTATTCCATTCTGTATAGACACCAGCAGGCTTTATCCAGTTGTATTTTGATGGATTTTTCAGCCCCTTTCAAGATTAGTGACTTGTGAATTGTGTTACTGTAAACATTGGTAGGCATTCATTGACATAACATGATGTCTTGAGCTCTTCTGAGAAATTACATAGAAGTGGATATATGGGTCTCATGGAATATTCAATTATAGTTCTTTGTTATTTTTATTAGTTCACATGTCCTCCAACAAAATAGAGGATTCATTTTCACCACAGCCCCATCACTATTTGTTATTATTATTTATTTCTTGTCCATGACTATTCTGTCTGATGTATGATGGAATCAGAGTGTTATTTTAATTTACATTTCCATAGAGGCCCAAGATGTTGACCATTTTTTCTCATATATGTTGACATTTTTTAATTTGACTTGTTCATTTCTTGACTGAATCTTTCATTTTAGGTGGTCTAATTTCTTTGAGTTCTTTATTCTAGATATTAGCATCCTCTCTCAGTAATAGCTGTCAATAAAAAGTTACCACTGTGTGGGTCATCTGTTCGCGTTGTACTTGATTCATTTCCTGTATTTTTTGAAACAAGTTCTCATTATGTAGTGGAAGCAGCACTTAATCTCCCCATGTAGCCAAGGCTAGCCTTGAAATCATGACAAATGCCCTGCTTAAGCCTTCTAAGTGCTGGGATCATGGCATGCACCAACATGCTCGGTTCAAATAATTTTTATTTGATAAAATCCTAGTTACTGATTATTGCTGCTCTTTGTTCTGCAACTGTGTTTCTGTTTAGAATATCCTTTCCAACACCTATGATATTGAGAGTTTTGTTTATTTTATATTCTGGTAGGTACAATCTTATATTTTAAAGCATTATTTCAAAAGTCAGGAATGGGACAGTGATGCCCACTATTGCCATGTCAGCATGGTACTTCAAACATTAGTCAGAGCAATCAGGCAAGTGTTAAAGACAAAGAAAGGAATGCATATAGGATAATGTTCTCACATTATCATTATTGGATGATGACTTGATATTCTACATAGAAACTCAAAGCAGTCCGCAAAAATTCTTAGAATTAATAAACAGTTTCAGTGGTTGTCTTAGTTATCTTTCTGATTGCTGGACAAAATATAAGACAACAAATTTAGCAGGGGAAATCTTATGTTTCTTCCAGTTTTAATGCCTCTGGATCATAATTGGCTGGCTTCAACTAGTTGTGATAGTATGCCTGGGAGACTGAGCCAGGAAGATCACCTTGAGTTCTATGGCAGCTTAGGCTTCAAGTGAGATCAATGTCAGGCTGAGCTGCATAACAAAATCCTGTGCCAAAAATAGCATGAAAGAAAAGAAAAAAGTAAAGATTGTTTCTAAAGTATAAGAAAATGAAAGAATATATAAAATTCATTATCTACCATAGATATTGTGAAAGTTAATGAATCTGCTCAAAAAGAAAGAACTGGAATGGAGGAAAGTAGGAAAGAATTAAGGGGAACAAAAGAGAAGAGAAGACAAGAGAATACAAGACTATAGGTAATTAACTGAGGGCAGAGTGGTTTAGTAGTGAACATTTCATTGTTGTCAAAAAAGTGCAAAAACTAGGGAGATAGAGAGCAAAAGCTTCTTTGTGTACCTTATAATTTATGCAGGTCACCCAAACTACAGTGACTGCAGCACTCCCACCTTTAATCCCATTGTGGGATGATCAATCAATTACAAACTAGATTCAGCCACCTCTGAAAATCTCAAACTCTATGACTGCATGAAGCCTTACAGGGACATCTAGACAGAAACCATAATGGCAATGTAGCAAGATGTAAGATGAACACAAAAAAATCATTAGCATGGTAATAAACATGATGAAGAAAAAACACATTAGCTTTAGGATGAATGATATTGCTAGGAATTAATGAAACCTAGGAAATGAAGGAACCCTGCATCAGTGCTCTGAAAGGAAGAGTCTGAAGACGATGTCAAAAAATGAAAAGATGTCCTTTGTTCCTGAAAATGCCAAAACAATATTGCCAAATAGCTATACTCCCGAAAATGTTTTATACATTAGATACAGTCAAAATCAAATAACAACAGTATACCTTAGAGATGTAAAGAAAACAGTCCTATTATTCACGTGAAAGCAGAAGACATCCTAAAAGCAAAAGCAATCTTCAACAACAAGGGTTAAGCAAGAGGAATCACAATGCCTGACTTCCAACCATACTACAGAGTTAGTCATACAAATAGCATGGTAACAGAAAACCACAGATATGTGGAACAATTGAACAGACTGAAGCACAAATAAATGTCACTAGACATATTCAGCTATTTGATATTTGAAAAAAATGAAAAACATATGCTGGAGAAAGAATTTCCTATTCCACAAGTGTTGCTGGTCCACCTGAAACAAGATGGAGTGGTAAGAAGTAGAGAATACAGACTATCTCAAGATCAACATGCTGGAATATAGCATCATGAAAAAGACAAGAAGGAAAAAAGTGGATCCCCTGGGCCCAGGAAGAAATGATAGCATGAATAGAAGCCCACAGAGAATAAAAAGAAAATGTCAATGAAGAAGAATGCAGTAACTGGTGGAATCCTCTCCCTGATACAGGATTCAGTGTGTAAGAGGAACTGTTTGATCCCAGGAATGCATGGTCATGGTAACAGTGATGGCTTGTGACCATGGAGGCCTATGAAAATAGACACTGCAGTACAGGGGAGCAGCAGATGTGGAGAACGGCACTGGCTGGTGGTGAGTGCAGAGGACTTAGTCTCCCACAGGGAGAGAGCAATCAACCAGGAGCCATTTTGTAGATGGGATCATTAAGCTCAGATCCCAGAACTGCTACTGGCTTCCTATATTAGTTCTCAGCTATGCACACACCCATAGAAATTACTTGAACTGTAGCTGGCCCCATGAATCTGGTTTTAGGGCAGTCCTATGGAGATTATCCACTACTCCACGATCAATCAACTGCTGGGCTCATGGGCTGCTGGGATAGATTGACATTATTTAGTTATCTGTCTCCACAGGGTGTCTACTAGTGAAACCAGAGAGAATTCTGTAAGTGGACAATTTCTTTTTCTTTTTCATTTATTTTCTTTTCTCTTTCCCTTAATTGTTTTTATATGAGTATGGAAGTGGTTCCTTATGTCTTTGTGGGTGTGGTTCCATTCTGTTCTTCCCCGTACCTCTTCAATTTCTCTTTTCTTCAGTTTTCTACACAAGTTCCCTCAAGTTGACACCATCCTCTTTTGTCCTCCAACTTTAATTTTGAATCCTTTCTCTTCTTCTAATTCTGGATTTTCTCCCTAACCCAGGTTAAAATTCAGCCCTTGATGGGAAAATTGTCTCATTGCAGAGTTCCATATTGGATATAATTATCTGGTTTGTTTCATATTTTGTACAATCATAAATCTAATTCATGTGAGAAAATGTTACAAGGTACAGCTTACCTCATTTTCTTAATTTCTAGGCTGTGTTTGATGCTATTGGTATCATAATAGCTAAAATTGACATCATCTTCAAAACAGTTATAATTTCTGATAATTCATAACTGAAGTTAATTGGCAGAAAATATGATGATGGCAAAGTGTCAGTGAACCTGGAACTAGGCCAAACAAACAACTTCTCATCTCCAATAATCTGAAGAGTTCAGACCTTCCTACAGACTCAAACCCCAAAAGCAGCTATATTTGGTAGATAATTTCAGAGAAGTAATCTTCACCTAAGGGTCCTAAAGACTACCAACAGTGGGTCAGGGATTTAGCTCAGCAGTATAAATTCATGCCTGAGAAGCATGAGGTCATGAGTTCAATCCCCAGTACCAAAGAAAAAAATAAATTCAAAGAAACCCACCATTCTCAACATTACCCAAGAAATTGGTTAATGTTACCCAAGACATTGAACTAAAAATAGAAAGAAAATAAGAGAAAACACTTGAGCAAAATGCAACCTCATATATTCATTTCACCAAAGGCAAATCCAGGGAGCAATGACATGGGACAAACCAAAAGCCCCCATAATATCTCCCTGAATTGGAAACAGCAAAGAATTTGGATGAACCTCTTGAACAAATGAAATGAAAAATAATCTTTCAGGTAACTACAGAGATTATCAAAATACACACCACGCTTTATGATGTTCAAGGTTCAACAAAGGAAAAAAAAAGATGAGTTTAAGTAAATTATTGAAGTTCAGCAGAGGAAAGAAATGAAACCTCTAAAGCATATTGAAGCAAATATTCATGAGAAAATAAACTTCATTGAAAATATTTGAAGGAGAGTAAGCCAGTATGAGGACAATATCTCAGACATTGAAGACAGCTTGCCGTTAGTGATAAGGAAAAGAAAGATTCAAAACAGCAAGAGAAATTAATTTAGCAGCAATTAGAAAAGACTAAGAATAATACTTTAAGATTAATTGGACTCAATGAACAAGCAGGAACACAAATAATGATAAAAAATGGTCACAGATATCATGAGAGAAACATTTCATGGTAACGAAAAGGAATTTGATGTGTAGATAAATGAAGCATATAGCAATGATCCAAAAAATATATAGCCCAGCATATCATTGTCAAGATTCCAGAAATTCAGCATAAGGAGATAATCCAATAAGATGGTAGAGATGAGAAACAAATTACCTATACAGGAAAATCCATCAGAATTACAACTGACTTCTTAGCACAAACTTGAAAGTCAAAGTTTAGAATGAAGTACTCTAACTTCAAAATAAAACAAATTTCAACTCAGATTGATATACACTGCAAACTGTCTTTCAACATTGATGGAGAAATAAGATCCTTCCATGTCCAAGAACATCTGAGGAAACCTGAGACCACCAAAATAGCACTGCAAAATGTTCTTAAGGGCTCTCTAGAAAGAGAAAATAAGACATCTGCTCCATGAAGCTGAACAAAGAAATCAACCACAGAAGGCAAACAATTAGAGAGGGGGAAAAATAGAGGAGCCACCAACAGGAAAACAGCATGGCAAGGATAATTTAATGAAAAATCATTATAACCATCAATTTTACTGGGTTTTCATCCACCAATCAAAAACAGAGACTGAAAGAATGGATCAAGAGTCAATATCCAACAATTTGTGGCATAAAAGAAACACTTTTAATCCAAAAAGAAATCCACAGACTGAAAGTCAAAGGATGGAAAAAATACGCTATGTTACAAAAACTCAGAAAAAAAGCAGGAGTTACTACTCCATTTGCACACAAAGTGAATTTCAAGCAAGGACTGCTTAAAAAAAGATAAAGAATGCCATTGTCTCCTCATAAAAGGAAAAACTCAAAGCAAGATCAAGCAATCATAAATATATAGGCAACAAATACCAGTGCACCCCATTATGTAAAACAATTACTAACAGACATGAAAAATCAAATAAGTCCTACTGCAATTATTTGGGAGTGACAATACCATATTCCCACAAAAAGATCAACTAGACCAAAAATCAATAATGAAACATTAAAACTAAATCACTTTTTAACAAATGGATCTAGTAAATGTTTATAGAGTATTACATCCCACGACCTCAGAATACACATTCCTGTCAGATGCACACAACATTCTCCAAAATAGGCAATATATACTGTCTCATAGAACATGCTTAAGTAAATGCAAAAGAATGGAAACTATGCAACACATACCATCATACCACAGTGAATTGAAACTGTGAATCCGTGCTAAAGAAAACCATCAGAATTTCATAAACAAGTGAAAATTAAAGAGCACCCTACTGAACAATCAACCAGTGGATCATAAATGAAAATAAAGAAGAAAGTAAACTCTTATTACAGTTCAATGGTAATGACAATTCAACATATAAGAACATGCAGGACCCGATAAAGTCAGTCTTAAGAGATGAATTTATAGCACTAAATATGCATATTAATAAAACAGAGTAATTACAAATAAACAACTTAGCATTGAACAACAAGCTTCTAGAAAATGAAGATAGAATAAGTCAAAGTTTATATGAGGTAGGAAATTACAAGAATCATATCAGAAATTAGCACAATGGAAACTAAAAAAACCTGTACAAAGAGTCATTGTATTTATAAATACCTCAATGTGATCATTCTTTATAGCTGAGCAGTACTGCATTGTATAAAAATGCCACAACTTTTTTATCCATTCCTCATTTGATGGGCACTTACGTTGTTTCCAGGATCTGGCTATTACAAATTGAAATGGACAAGACTTGAGACCATTCTCTTAAGCAAAATAAACCAAACTCACAAGTGTAAATACTGTATAGTCTCCCTAGTATGAGAGTTGATAAGAGTATATAAGATTTTATGGTAAGCATGAGTCCCCATCTCATAGCTTTGAAGCCTTTCAATGTTTTTAATCATCAGTTGGAATGGTTTTATTCTGTTTTGTTTGACTATATCATGTGTGATGAGATGAACAGCTGTTTTGAAGAAAACAAAACATTATGACAGCTATTACTGATTTAATATCGTCCTTCTTAGAAGTCTTACCATGCTTCTATTCTTCTATTACCATTGGTTCTATCTATCACATTGTGTCTTATTGGGATATGAATATGTGTCATAGTATAAACAAAATTTTTCTATCAAAAATGAGATATTATAGTACCCATTGATCATTTTCTGTTATTCGTTTCAGAAAGCCCTGTAATTGTTTCACCCTTTGAATGGCTTTACACTATTTTGTTATGTTTGATATTATTGTATTTGAAACTATGCTCAACTATAGCAGAGAAAGAGATATTGTGATAGCTACTGTTGATGTTCAGTTGTCTTAATGTAAAGTACTGTGTGGCCTATGTTGTCCTGTTCTGATCTGCTCTGTACTGCCCTCTTTTGTTTTATTCTCTTTAAAATAAAATTTTAAAAAAGAGTCATTGTATTGAACAACTGGTTCTATGAGACAATAAAAGAAATTCACAGACCCTTAGCCTACCTTATCATAAAAAGGAAAAAACTCAAATCCACACAATTAGGAATGAAAGTGTTGAAAGTACAACCAACTGTCAAGACATCCAGAAAATCATCTATAGATACTTTGAAAATTTGTACTTTAAAAAATGGAAAATACAAAAAAATGGGCAAATTCCTAGATATATATTAATTACCAAAGTTGAATCAGGAAGATACTAAAATACTAATTAACCCAATATCAATAAATGAAATAAAAGATTTGTTTAAAAACTCATCAACAAAGAAAAGTTCAGGTCTTAATGAATTTCCAGATGAGTTGTACAAGAAATTGAGAGAACACCTAACACCACTACTTCTCAAATTCTTTAATTAATTTGTAAATGAGACAATACATCCAAATTAATTCTTAGAGGAAAGCATTACCCCGATATGAAAACCAAAGAGGGGCCAAGCTATGAGACAGAATCACAGGCAATCTCTCTAATGAGCATTGTTGCAAAATCCTCTGTAATGCACTGGCCAACAGACTGAAACAAATCGTCAAGAAGGCAGCACCAGGACAAGTAGGAATCACCACAGGGATGCAGAGATGCTTCAACATATGTGAATCCATAAATGTGTTATGCCAAATTAACAGAGCCAAGGACAAAAGTCATGTGATCATCTAAATAGATGCAGAAATAATTTTTTGTAGAAGTGCAGCATTCATTTATGATGAAAACGCCATAGAAAATTGGAAAACATGATATTATCTCAATCTAATAAAAGCCATCTATGACAAATTGACAACCACCATTATGATAAATGGACCAAACACGAAAGCTTTCTCTCTAAAATTAGGAAAGAAACAAGGATGTGCACTGTATCCACTGTTATTCAACATAGCCTTGGAAACTTTAACTGGAGCAGTTTGACAGGAGAAAGAAATAAATAGGAGAACAAAAAGTTAAACCAACATTATTTGCAGATGACTTGATATTCTACTTAGAATACCCCATAAAACTCCACCAGGAGACATTTAGATTTAATAAACAAATTCAGTATCATAGCTGGTAACAAACTCAACCCTCAAAAATTGATAGTGTTCCTGTACATGAACAACAATCTCACTGTTAGAGAGATCCAGGAATCAGTAACTTTTACAATAGCATCAAAAAAAAATGAAATATATAGGAATCAATGTAACAAAGGATGTAAAAGACTGCTACAATACTCTGCCAAATGAGATTGAAGAGGTTATTAGAAATGCAAAGATACCCTGTGCTCTTGGGTAGGAAAAACCAATATAGAGAAAATGACCATACTTCCAAAACTGTTATACAGATTCAGTGCAATCTCAAAGAAAATTCAAATAGCATAACTCACAGAATTACAAAAAAAATTCTTAAAATTCATCTGGAAACAGAAGAGACCCAGAATAGCAAAGGCAATCCTGGGCAATAAAGGCAAGACAGGGGCATCATAATCCTTGATTTGAAATTATAGTGTACATCTAGTACAATAAAAACAATATAATACCGGCAAAATCACAGACTTGATCATTAATTGAACAGATTAGAAGACATAGAAATGACTCCAGCCCCGCTAAGCCATCTTATCTTTGACACATTCAGTGAAAGAAAGCCTCTTTAATAAATGAAGCTGCACAAATTGGCTCTACACATGCTGAAGATTAAAACTGGGCCCATATCTTTTAAAATGTACTAAGCTAAAGTCAGAATATATCAAAGATCCTAATATTACAACAGAAACATTAAATCTTCTAGAATGTAGAGTAGCTAAAATTCTTGAATACATTGTTTTAGGCAAAGACATTATGACCAAAACACAGATTGCACAGGAACTATCACCTTAAAGAATCCACAACTTGTATCTTACTCTACTCAAAAGCTTTGGCACACCAAGCAAAACCACCAAAAGAGTAAGGAGACAACTCACCTTGCGAGAGAAAGCATTTGCCAGGAGTTCTTCAGACAAAGGACTACTATTGAGGGCATAAAAAGAACTCAAATAAATCAAACTTCCTAGAAATAAAAATCCATTTCAAAAAAGGTATCTGAGATGAATAAACACTTTTCAGATGAAGAAATTCAAAAAATAAATATGTGAAAAATGTTTTACATCACTGATCATTTAAGAGGAACAAATTAAAACAACACTGACATTCCACCTCACCCTAGAAAAATGGCTACAATCAAGAAATCAAGCTATAAAAATGCATGATCTTGAGGCTTTTCATGTAAATGGAGGCAAGTTGAGACTATGCTCATAAGTAAAATAATTCATATTCACATTTGAAAGAATCGTATTGTCTTTCCAGTAGAAAAAATCAAAAAATAATAATACATTAAAAGAGTAATAAGATCCAAAATGTTCAATAGGTATTGTAGTAATGAAAGGTAAAAAAAAGTGATCAAAAGGAAATAACAACTTTTAGGAATACACATAGAACTTTAGATCTGTTTAAGTGTGCAAGATAGATAACCATGCTGCTAAGGTTTCATTAGTTCATCAAAAAGAATACTTTGTGTTGTCATGGTTTGATTGACTCTTCATTTTCTATGCTTTAATTTTGTAAACTGAACAACTACTTCTAAGATAACAATATGTTTATGTATTAACTAGTGTTGATTTCTAACTTTTTAAATTCTGTATTGTTTTACCTTTTCCTGTTTTGCTTTTTAAAAAAAATAAGAAAAAATACAAAAAATAGAAATCAAGCAATAACAAATGCTGCAAGGGATCCAGCGAAAAAGGAATCTCTTGTCTGCTATGGGTGGGAATGCAGAGTGGTGTATCCACTTTGGAAATTCATCAAAAAGCTAAGATTAGGTAGACGATTCACCTCAACTTTTCCAATACTGAGTATGTTCCCAAAAGCAATAAACACATCATAACAGAGTAATACATGTACACCCATGTATATAGCAGCACAGATTACAATAGCCAGATCTTGAAAATGACCTAGACGCCCATTAACTGTGGAAGGGATAAAAAGGATGGAGTAATACTAAGCAATAAAGAAGAATAAATTGGAGGCTTTTATAGGTATATGGATATAATTTGATAACATACTCATTAGTGTAGTAACTAAGAAACAACTGTGTAAACATATTTTTTTCATTGATGTGAGAAGCAGAATGAAAAAGTATATATATATATATATATATATATATATATATAGGAATACAGCTACAAAAATATTTAAGATAGTTATACTACTGATTTCTCTGATTTCACTGGATAGAAAGCTTTCTCCTGGTATTATTCTGACAAATGCAGATGTTTTGTGCTCTGGGTGAATGATTTGCAGATGACAGTGTGCAATGTATATACCAATGTGGGCCTCTGATTGACAAGACTTGAAACAATGTTGTAGACTTATTTCTTTACCTTTTCTTTCTTTTTATTTTTGAAATCAAATGGATTTGAAAAAATAAAGCAAAAGAAACAAAAAATTTTAAAAAGAAATGAAAAAGAAAAACATAGTGTGGAGAAAAATTGGATAAGTCTCACAGAACATTGAAGTAAGAGTCATACCTCTCTCTGTGTGTACTAAATTGTGTTTACTTTTATGGAGGACTCTCTAAATTGGTTATACTTGATTAAATTCCATGAATAATTCAGAGGAATTCCTTTATCCCAACCTCACCACAATTTCTTATTATTTGATTTCTTGATGATATCATTGTTCCTGTAGTAACAGAGAACATCCGTTTGTTTTAGCTTGCATTATTCTAAATGTCAGAAGTGTTCAAATTACTTTACATATTTATTGCCAATTTGGACTTTTTCAAAGGATAAACTCATCTTCATCATTCATTTTTTGATGTGATCTTTTCTGTTGAAGACATTTTTTTTAGTTCTTTATATAACCTTGGTATGAGTAATCCTCCTGAATACTTATTAGACAAAGGGGTTTAAATACTTCATGGTTTACCTCAGATGAGAAACACAAAGTATAATTAATCTAAGGAAAGAAATAAAAGATAGACAATAGGAAAAAAGGAAATAGATATTTTGCAAGAGCAAAGAAGACCAAGAGATGGAGTGATAGGAGTGTGAGAAAAGAGGAAGAAGGGAAAGGAATTGAGTGCATTGTGCTAAGTAGCAAATCCTCATGATGTATTTAATCATTATGTACTCCAAACATACACTGGAAAAATTAAACATTCACAGGGGCATTTATTAAAAACTCCAACCAATACTTCTGAATACTGTCTTGAGACTAAATTAGATTTACCAATTGTGTTTCTTGATGCAGAAAGAGTATAATAAATGGATTTATTACCACTTTGATTCATTTTACTTTATGTTTTTCTTATAAAACTTTGAAACTTCCCAGCACTAGGAGGACTGAGGAAGAAGAACCACTATGAGTTCAAGACCAACGCTGGCTACCAATTGAGTTCAAGGCAACCATGAAATTCATAGCAAAATCTTGCCTCACAAAAACAAAATGTTTGTAACTATTGCATACTATCACTCTACAGAAATATGGCTTTTAACAAATTCCTCAGTCAAAGTTTTAAAATAATAACCATCACCTGGAAGGTGAAAAAATATAACACCAACATCTAATATTAATACTATATCTTATAAAATAACCACTTTTGGAGGCCCATGCCTATACTCCCATAACTGGATACTGAGGTAGGAGGATTGCCACCTGTTTGATGTCAGACTGAAATACATAGTCGGTTCAAAGCAAACCTAATCTACATAGCAAGATTCTGTCTGAAAAAACAAATGATGATGATGATGATGATGATGATGATAATAATATATTTAAAAAATATATGCCTGTCTTAAACTTCAATTTAAATTTTGAAGTTCCTGAATGTGCAGAAACATAAGAATAATTAGAATAAAGAGCTAATGCTGCCACTTTAAGACTGGTATCACTGACCTTTTGGATGTTTAGTAATCAAGGTGTGGGGAACAAAGCTAAGAAAGAAAAGTGCTAAGAGGACAGTCAGTATGTCTTCCATTGCCTCTAGTGTCAGCTACTACACAAGAAATGGGATTCCTGCAAGAGACACTACAGCTATGGCAAATCATCAGATGGCTCAAGAAGGAAAAATGTTAGACTCAAGAAAAAAGGAGACAGACAATATATACTCAGCAAAAATGCAGGTCATTAAAGCAAAAAATGTTCCAGTGTTTTCAGTGGAAGTTATATAGTGAAACTAAACATTGATGACTCCTTGCACAGATACCACTAGTTAAAGGCAAGAACTAAAAAAAGAAAGTAGCCCCACAAAGTCCCTGAGGACATCTTGCTAATCTTTACAAACATGATTACTTTTGACTAACATTGGTATTATATTGACATGGTCTTAAATACCCAGTAATATGTATAACACAAAATACAGTACCTTATGGATGTATAAAAACAGAGAACACAGCCAGGAGTGGTGACACAGTCCTGTAATCCCAGCACTCTGAAGGCTAAAGCAGGAGAATCATGGCAAGTTTCAGACCAGCCTACGCTATAAAGTGAGCCCAAGCCAAGAATGAACTGCAAAGTGAGAACTTATCTCAAAGACACCCCCCAAAACAACAATAAGAACAACAACAAACAGCTAGACTACATCACAAAAGGGGCTACAAGCATGACTCCAGCTACTATTGGCAGTCTCTAGTTACAACTTTCACATCTTAACAAACAGTCAGGAGATGTCCAGAGTCCCAGTTCTAGTTGCTCTTACAAAAATGTGTCCTTAACCCTATATTGATAGAGTACTATTACGATATTTTGATGTACATTCAAGTATGCCTCTGATAAAGATTTGGTTTCATGCATAGACTCCTCAAAAGATAAAAAATATACACATAGTCTAGCTAATGAACATTATTATTTTTATGATCTAAACTCTATGTTATCTACATCATGTTTTATATATTTATATTATCTAAAGTCAGTTACAACACAGGTTTTCATGTCTAAAAGGTACAAGTCACAGTCCAAATTCTGAGGCATATTTTGAGAGATTTGACGACCAAGCGGACATCAAAACAGGGAATATGTTTAATCAGTCTATTTCCTTGAAAGTATCACAATTCAAAATGAAAATATACTAATTTACTCTTTACAGAACTAGGGAAATTTCTATATGATCTTAAAATGTACCTGTTTGTTGAACAAACACCGGAGTATAACAAAAGATTAATGTTAATTATAAAAGGATTATTCCACTGCTGATAAATACCATCTAATTTCTATATTTTTGAGGCAACAATTCAACATAATTCTACTTTAATATTTTACCCCTGGTTCTTTAACATTCTTATAAAGTTTATGTTTACAGAATTCTCCAACTCAACCTGATCCTGAGTGTGATATTTTCAAAGCAACATGTTATGCTGATGTTCCCAACAACTCTAACTTATATATAACTTGTACACTATACAACCTACATTCAGAAATGATCTCTCTCCAAGCTTGAATAATCTGTTGATAGTCCCATTTCCCAAGAATGAAGTAAGTATCAAAGAATGATGCCTCTTTAAACAAAAAACTGTGTTTACATAAGTCAGGAGAAGATTTTAATTCCTGGTTAAAGAGACCCAACAACAAGTGAATCCTAAAGCGGCCAGAAGGAGAGAGATTGTCATCCCAAACATGCCATAAATATAAAAAATCAAATACTCAGGGAGAAAATAAAGTGTTATAAAAACAGGTAAATAGATATAAGAATAATAATAACATTAAAATAGTAGTTAAAGAAATATCACAGGCTAAGTGCACAGAAATGACTGAAAGTTCCAATATTTATTCTATTCTGCAAACTCCTTAAGAGTATAAAGACACATTAATCCTGAAAATCTGGACCAATGCTTTTCATTGGTAAACTGTTCTCCAACACACACACTTCCATCCTCAATGAAGTGATACATTTAAGAGAGTCCTATATCTCTAAAATTCAAATACAGGCAAATGGCTTAAATACTAATCTACCCACAAAATAGCCTGATGACAGTAAGAGTACATATCAGAGATCACCCATCTTGAGGATTCTCCAAGACCATGTATGAACTGCAGCCCCAGAGGATATTGTCCTCTCTCCTGAGAACCCACACTCTATTCTTCTTGAGTGTGTAGTGAAAATATTCGGCCTAATAAATTACTTTTTTACTCTACATGTTTTGAAAATTGTATTTTTGTACTAGAAATCAGACACTTATAACTTCCTCTATCAAAGGTTTGAATCAAGGCCCTAACCTCCTCTTTGGGTGACATCCTTGGTCTCTGGTAACAGTACTGATGGACATAAACCTGTGGCTTAATAGTAGGAATATATCCTTGTGAATCTCAGCAGATATACTCCAGTGGATATGTGGAACTATGCATACAATGTTTTTAATAATTATTTTCTTATTGTTTGAGACTGTCTTTCTATGCAGTTCAGGCTGATCTTGAACTTCCTATGTAGTCCCAGCTGGCCTTGAACTCAAAAAAATCCTCCTGCTTCAATCAAATGAGTGGTGAAATTACAAGCATGTTAGACTACTCTTGGATCTATCTTTGTATAACTTTGTTTTCTCTTGTTTTGTTTTTGTTTTTGAGTGTTGTCTGGAGTTCTACTGATGCTTAGGAGAGTGAGGACATATAACACTTCTGTGACACAGTGAGGATGGAGCTTTGGACTTGCAGACTGTTGAAGTGAGAGTCTAGAAGAATCCAGTGAAATGAGAGAAAGACCTTGAGCTCTGCAGCTCCTAAATTGTATAGCAACTCACCATTTCCTTTGAGGAACCATTCCATATATTGTTGCAGTGTTTCTGGTTTTTCAGTAATAGTCATTTTCCTCCAGAAAAAATAACCAGACACAAGAACATCTCTGGGATTCCTAATGCCATAAATCACCTTAAATTTTAAAAAATGAGAAAGTAAAAAATCAGGAGAGTTCTTTTGTACATGATTTCATCTTTACCATGGAAATTTATATAAACGTCATGGGTCCCATTAATGAATTTGGGACAGCACTCAGTAATCAAATATAGATTTTAAAATTTTATGAGCTGGCTACTGTGATAGAAGTGTCATAAATGAGGAGAATTGCATATGTGTTCCTTCTGGGATGTCTGTCTATTCATTCTAGGAATCTACTGGGAGGTTTTAACCAGTAAATGTTGTGAGAAATCCATACTTTATAAAAATCATGCCTAAAGGAAAATCTTCAAAAATTTCTGCTATATTCATAGGTGCACAGCAATGTAGATTTTCATATAACAAAGCCAGAAATCTATTTCAAAGACTTTATATTGAGTAAAAAGCCACACATCTCAATTCTTAGAGTATAAGCTTAATTATGTGAATTTCAAGAGCAAACAAATGATCCATAGTTTTCACCCAGGAGGGTAATTACCTCTGGTCACTCACTGACTTAGAGGTGGTTTGGGACACGCTTCTAGGTTCCAGAAGTATTCTCAATATTGTCTGAATGATACTTTGCCCATTGCATAGTTTCACAAATATTCATGAGAATGTTAATTAGGATTTGATGTTTACACTCACACAAGCCCACACACACTCACACACACACGAAAAAATAATATATATAACTCAGATTCATCAATTCCTAAAGTTCTCATGTCAGGAATGTCTTAGAGTAACATCACCAGGCATTAGTTTCTAGTTTACTCAGTGTAATTTAACTTAAAAATATTAAAATTTCAGAATATATTAAAACCATGCAGGGTAAAGTATTTCTAAAAATGAGGCATGGGATGTTGAATCCACGATCTACCTGTTCCCTTCAGGTGAGGATCTGATAGCCACTTGGCTAGTTTGAGGTGGCTTATCTCAGCAGACAGTTATGTGCACTAAGACACAGTGGTTAGAAAATCCAGTCTTGTCCTCAGATCATTCACTTGGCTATAGGCGAGTGTTTGAACCTACTGCTTCCCAAAAGAACAACTCTGATGTGGAAGTTTTCACATACAAAGGTGGAGGTGCTGCAGAATTGAAGATTCAGGAGAGACCATGGAAGAAACAGGATTTTCTAGGTGGACAGCTGGTTCAGGAGGATTCAAAAGGGCTGGGTGCTGAGAAAAGGAGGAAGCTCTGGTTGTATATATCTAGTTGCAGATGTGGAGGTTGGTCCCTCCAATGGCCCTAAAATCAAGAGGGCAAGTGGACAGAAGTAAAACAGGTTGTTAGTTAAGCTGTGAGTTTTGCAACATACCTTTGTGGCCTGGTTTTGGCAAAACAGAAAGTTATGGGTGCAGGATGTAATCAAAGTTTGCTTTGAGGCACATAAGTCACTGCTTTTATCCTTATTAGAAGAATGAACAACTACTGCATGGAGGTAAAAGTTTCAGAAAACTTAATTTTTCTATTTATGTCCTGCTTTAGAAAATCTATTTATTAATATTGGCCAATCACCTTACAATGTAGCAACAGAGTTGCAGAAATCTGTCCCATAGTCATAAACTGTTGGTTTTTAAATTATGGGTTTCTAAGACACTGTATTTATATATGGGGAATGGTATAGATACTTTTGTTCACATATGGCTTAAGGAGTAGACACTGCACCAAAAGCTAAATCAGGAGATTATTACACTCCATCAAGATGCACCTCATACGAATCCATTTCAAGTAAATCAACAGAGGATATTTAGTTGCATAGAGGTTTAAAAGGATTGTTTTGGCAACCAGACTGTGCAGTGCTAAGCTGCTAAACACAGGGACCACTGATCATGCTGGAAAAGAGCCTAGGCAAGTGCTCTGAGGTCAGGATGACCATAACTGAGGATATGGGCTGCTTACCCCTCTATTATAGAGCAATAGATCCTCCAACCTCCGAGATTATAAAGTCCCTTTATTTGCCACAGTTTATTGCTTGAAGAAGTCTTTAAACTGACTCCCAAGATCCTGCTCAGTTCTCTAACTCGGCTCTGTATCCCCTTCCTTTATTTGAACCTCAAATAAATATATGCCACTCAGAAAAGTTTTCTGTCTCAACCCTGAGAAAATATAGAATTTCGTTAGAGGGTTTTGTCTTCCTAAAATTGAAAAATCAAATCATGTATCTCTTTAAGCCATTCACATTGGGGCTAGTCTAAGACCTAGATTGACTGCATAAGAATTTCTAAATCAGTAGACACTGACCTTGGCCTTGGAACTGAAGAATGACTTGGGAAAGAGATGGAGGGGCAGGTGGGATGCATAGATACGTGGGTCCTTCTGACCCTTCAATGATTCATATCCCAATATACTCTCTATCCAGGGTGTGCGGACCAAGTTGGGTACTGATTGGATCCACTTAGTATCCACCTTGGAGAGAATCAGGCAGACAATCTCATTTAACCAGTTGGTCCCTGAATAAAGAAGGAAAAATAATTGTTAGTGATGTCAACACAAGTTGTATCAATTCAAATGAAATATGCACAATATAGAAGTAAACTAGCAGCAGTTGTAAGCATAAATTACACTTCTTTCGAGTAATGGTTAGCATACTCCAATTATTGTTTAATACCCCATATATTCTGTATAAAAAAGTAAGTATCTGTACTGATAATGTACTCATCCCTTGTGACTCCTCCTTGTGCTGTGGCAAGCAGCATTCTCCTTTTATTTCCATGAATTTGAGTAGTACAACAATTTCACATAAATGAAATCATACAATAGGTCTTCTTTTATGGTGTGCTTATTTCATTTAGTTTAATGAGCTCGATTCATCTATGTTGTGTCACGTGTTACAATTTCATTTCTATCGGCATGACATTCTGTGGTATATATTTGGCATTAGCTTTATGTATTGATCTGTCAGTGGATATTTCAATGTCTTCTAGTTTTCTGAAAATAGTTTTTTAAAAGTCTCCTTTAGATATATGCTAAAGCCCATTAACTGAATTCCCATTACCCTTATTTTCTGAGTATTATGGGACTTCCAATGTTATCCTTTACCTCAATGCCCCCAGTACAATTATTCAAATTCCAGAATCTCCTTTAGTACTTACTTGTTGCATTTTTGTGGTATGTTAGAAGGTCATTCTTTAATTTGATCTCCCTGTGTAGCAGGTAAGCTGAATCCTTTTATCTGAATGCAAATGCTATTAGACACTATTTCTTGCTTCTGAAAGTACTATGTGGCTTCTGGAATAGTGGGAGTTTTCCATTCATCTGCAGGATGACTGAAGCCCACAGCCATAGCTTTCCTCATGACCCACTCATGACCCCATTTCCTTACCTGATTTGGGATAAGTCACTGTTATTGTATCTTCATCCTTCACCACAAACTTATCTCGTATTTCCCTTAATATTTCAGCCTTGTGGACGACCGCAGAGAAATTTATCCCTTCAAACCACAGAGTGTTATCTGACATGATGATGAGTTCTTTGTGCCTTGTATTAGTGTTCAAACTGGCAAGTAACAGGAGTTAACTGTTTATAGTTAATAGCTAACCTTACTTTATTAAAAAATTCCTGGTAAATAATTAGAAAAAACTCTATCTCCGTATTACAAGGTTTTAAGTATTAAGCAATTGTTTACTCATTCTGAGCTAAGTCTTATGTTTGAGTTCTGCTTCAGATCATCAACTAGACTTTCAGTAACAAACAAAATGTTAGATAATTATGGATATACCTTGAAAATATTCTAAGTAAACTTCATTGTGTTCAAAATGTTTAAATGTATAAAACTTAGAAAAACTCAGCTATGTCATGCATGCCTGATACTTTAGAGACAGAGGCAAGAGGATCCCTAAGAGTTCAAGGCCAGTCTGAACTACATAGTGAGACACTGTCTCATTAAAAAAAAATGTTTGCACCCAGGATTGCAGCTTTGCAGCACAGTGCTTGTGAACAGGAGTTCCTGAGCTCAATCCCTGGTGCAGCAGTTGGGGGAACCCGGGCATGGTGGTGAACAAATGTAATCCCAACACTTGGGAGAATCATGCATAAAGATCATTGTGACTTCAAGGTCAGCCTAAACTGTACAGTGAAACCCTATCTCAAAAAGACAAAACAAACAAAAAAACAACAGAAAAGCAAAAAACCATGGAAGAACCAAATGCAATGACAAACATCCCTTAGCACTCAAGATGCTCAGGCAGACAATACTGCCACTGGCATTGACTGGAAAATTGAACATGCCTCTTTCATTTTTCCTAAAGCTACATGTGACTCCAATGCAACACTGTCAATGCAATTATTTCTCTCAGTACCTGTTGCTATGTACTATTCTCTGAAGGAAAATGAATGCAATGTTCTATGTTCTGCACAACACAGTGCCTTATCAGGACTGCAGAACACAAGGTAGTGATTTGACACACAAATGAGGACCACAGACATTGCCTCTCTCACAGGGAATTTATAATCCTGTTTTCCTACGACTTTGGAAAAGTTACCATAACTGTCTCTTCATTTTTCACTAAAGACTCTTTGTGCACTTTGCTCAGAATTACATTACAGCCCTGAGAATAAAAGGCATCTTTTCAAATCACACAGCGTCACCAGACAGAAGAATGATCTCTGTGTTCCTGCTTTTACTCCCAGCCCCATCTACCTCTGGTAGCTCTGGTGGACCTGGTAGATCAACTGTTTGCATTAAAGGTCAAACAATTACAAACTTTCACTCCTGTGCTGTTCAGGTAACTGATCACAAAACAAAAAAGATATTGTAATCAGTGTTCCAAATGTGAGTTATACTGAGCCATAGTGAACTCATTCAGTATACATTTGTAAAATATCAGGTTTTGTGTTTAGGGGTGAGAAGTAAATACTCATTAACAAGTACAAGTTCCCAGAAATATCAACATGCTTTAACATTTTGAAAACACTTTACTTTTTAATGGTCTGAAATACATAGAAAATCTCTCCAGAGAGCACAGAAAGATTCCATCTACAATTCTTTGACAAATTTCCTTAGTTTCCTGTAATGCAATATTTGATCCCTGATCTCATCCAGAAGAACACATCCCGAAGTTACCATTCATCATGAATTCTCAGGCTCCCATTGGTTTTGATGGTGACTGAGACTGTTTTTCTTTTCTTTTTTCTTTGTTTTATTTTGATTGCCTTAACATTTTCCTGGAATGGAACTTTGGGATTTTTATAATATTTTATGCTGGATTTGTGGATGTGTTTTTTATCATTACCTGGGTTTATATATTGGAGAGGAAGACCAGAAAGGCTGGAGCTAGAGTGTGGCTCAAAGCTGATTCCAAATAAGGATATGGTAAAAGGGGTGACACCTGAAAAGCATCCTCAGATTCCTATGTGAAGGTCCATAATTGCTTTCACCTATCAGTAAACCTTGCATGAAACCAACCAGTGGAGCTTACTAAGTGTGAGTGTCTGCATTCAGTGTTGCATATTTAAAAATATCAGGAAAAAGATTCTTTGTGTATTGGGTTGAGGTATAGCTCAGCAGTGAGGCATGTTCATTTATGGGTGAGACCTTCTATTCCATTTCCAGGGCAGTTACACAAAAAAATTGGTGCAGAAGCCCACTAGCAATCAGGGAAATATAAATTAAGATAAAATGAGATATTTATGCCTAAATGGTGGGAAGCAAAACTGAAGACTTGAAGACACTAAAATACAAGAGGTGTTCAAAGCAAGCATGAAATTTTATGTGTTTTGTTTTCCATCTTTTTATCATTATTTCACTAAAAGTTGCTCTACCACTGAACCTTATCAACAGTGATTTTTACTTTTGCTTTTAAAGCAGGGTCTTGCTTAGTTGCCCACATTGATCTTGAAGTTGTGTTTCATTTGAAATAGTCTCCAAAAGAGACTATTGAAATTTAGGCATGTGTTATAGTTTATATATAGGCATCACTTTCAAACCTAGTGAGATCATAGATGGGTTTTGGGTGGTGAATAAATAAGTAACCTTATAGTTGACGTTCTCTTAGGAAGTAAGTACTTGTCAGAAGTTTCAGGTGTCTAATGTTCATCTCTCTCTACAGTCATCTCTGCAACTTGGGAAACATCCCACAAGCTGCTGTCCCTTTACCAAGACCTTCTCCACTACCCCACTCTCCTTTGGAGCCAGGGCACTATGGATTGCAACATCTACAATGTGTGAGCCAAAATACAGTTCTTATTCTTATAATTGTGCATGTATGATATTTGATCTTAGTAAGGAGAAGGTGAATAAGACAGAATGTCTCTCCTCACTGGACTTGTGTCTTGTCATGTGTTTTCATATTGTTAAGAAATCATTGCAGAGTGCAACCAGTGTGAGAAGAAGCTGAAACTCAGTAAATGGTCCTTTTCTCTCAAATGTTTTGCCTGTCCCATTTGTCTTTTCTTTTTCCTTTTGGTTTTTACTCCCTTTTTCTTTCTTGTTATCTTTTCTTTCTTTCTTTTTTATCTCTCTTTTCTAAATGACTGGGAAGAAATCAGTCACAGAAAGCTAAACCAATTCACCATACCCAGAATCCATGTTCAGATATTCTCTTGAATACTCCATTCCTACTTTTCTAACCCCTCTCTCCTTTCCCAAACTTTGCATGACCACCCTTTTTCCTCCAGGTTTCTTTTTGCCTATTCCTAAATTTTATTTGTTTTATACTCTACCCTCCTCAAGTTGAAGCACAAGAGGGCAAAATTATTCCACCAAGGGAAACACTGTGGAAACAAATTCCTCATTTATGATTGATTCTTTTCTACATCTACAGAATTTGCTTCTATGCTCTAAAATTTGTCAGTTCATAAATTGTGCTTGGTGCTGTTATTATTGCCAAATTTGCTACTTTACCTAGGATGTCATGTTTGTTGTAATAAGGTGTTCTTCCTTCTCTAACAATATGTGGAAGCTCTAGAGCAGTAACTTCACCATGGACATGCACTAAAGAACTGCAGACAGAGCCATAAAAAGAAGGAAACACACAATCATCTCACTCTTAATAAATTGCTAATGTTGAATATCATGGAAGACACAAACCAAGAGTTTCCTACACATAGAAGGCATTCTGAAGAGCAGATTTTTCCTAGAGAAGCCTTTGTAATAGTAATAGAGTTACCTGATACACAAACTAACAAGGATCACCACAGAAAATGCATGACATTCTGAGGGATGTGTCTCTAGTAGTTGCACATAGGATCCGGCTTATGCTCTGCCCAGCATCCAAATGCTATCAATTAGAGGAATGCTTATCCAGCCTCTCAGGTCACAGAGGAACAGACCCCTGATTAGCCCAAAGCTCCAGATCCTTCCATCATGGATGGACCAGGCTAGCTAGTCCCTCAGTCCTGGAGAATTTGAGCTCCACCCATCAAATCACATGACCCAGTACCTTAATTCAGAGGTGGACCTTGGCTAGCCACTGCAATATGGGAGGATTGAAGCTCTGTTCAGTGCAGCATTCCAGTGCATTGTATCAAGTGGGTACCTGGCCATCCACAGGATTCCAGGAGTAAAATAACTAAAAGAGAGAGAAAGATACAGTCTCAGTCCTGCAGCAAACCTAGAACAATCTCAGGAGACATTGAAATGGAAGGCACAGGAAATAGCACAACTGAACTTTCTGAAATGACACCAACTGAAGTATTGAAACAACTCCATGAATCTCTGGAGGAAGTAAGATCAGAAATAATTTCCTTGGTAAAAAAATGACATGACAAATATTATGAGAGAAATATTCTGTGTATGTAAAGAATATCTACATTAAAAAAATTTAAAAACATAAGAAAATGATAGAAACCTTGAATGAACAACATAAGATGGAAGTAGAATGTGTGAAACAGATTTAAAGTGATATTTAGGAAATTAAAAATTCATTTGAAACCTGAAAAAACAGCTTGAAATAATCTAAAGATAGACTTTCAGACTGTGAAGACATGATGGACACTTATGATCAGGAAAGAAAAGATCTTTTAAAAATATCAAGCAACCAGCTAACAACAGTTTAACAGGTGCAAGATGATGCAAAGAGAAAAAATATAAGACTGGTAGATGTCAATAAAACAGCTGGCATCAACACAAATGACACATGAGGTCTTTTTACAGAAATAATAGCTGAAAATTTTCCAAACATGGTCAAATAATCTGATATCTAGATAAATAGGGGTATAGGACATCAGTTCACCATAACCAAAATGAATCTTCACCCAGACATATAATAACTAAGTTTACAGGTTTCATATCAATAGCAGAGTACTGAAAATTGTGAGAGGAAACAAACAGATCAGGTACAAAAGTCTCTCAGAATTACAGCAGATTTCTCAACAAAAACTTTCCAGTCAAGTTGAGTTTGGAGTAAGGTATTTGAAGTCCTGAAAGAAAAAAATATTTCAACCCATAATCATGTACCCCACAAAACTATGTTTGAAAATTGATAGAGAAATAAGACACTTCCATGATAAAATTTATGAGCACAAATGCAACAGTGCAAAGGATACTCTACAAAGAGATAAGTAACAAGATACTGTAGAAAGAGATAAAGATAACAAGAATTTAAAGAAAAAAGCACAAGGAAACCACCAAGCATGGCTTTATTTCTAAATATGCTTTATTGTGGTAGGTCAAGTAATAATTCAGAAATCAGAATCCTTTGTATAGCGGTGCTATTGTAGTATTAGGCAGACCACAACTGAGGCTTTTTGGATTTGCCATTAAGAATTACATAAATGTTCTTCAGCAGTAAGTGGAAGAAAATGTCACTAGCAAGAAATGCCAGTATGAAAATCTTTTCTAAATAGCTGGTTAAGAAAAAATTCTCATGATCAATAAAACAACAATGAGCCCTCCTGGGAAAAAAGAAAGGGAAAAAATGATTCAATAGATAAACAAACAAGACAGAAAATACTAAAATATTAAATGTTTCTAAGATAGTGGCCACAAAATTAAAAGTCAATATCATTTTATGCAAAGTCTGCTGTTTTTTACTTCCACAGCACATGACACCTCCTTTTAATCTGTGGGTCAGTATATGAAGGATTCTGCACGATGCCCTTGAGACGAACGGGTTTCATATATGGTGTCTAAATTTCGTAGTAGGTGATAACTGCTTAAATCTTCAAGAGTTTAAATTTGCTGTTGCCAAATGTTGGTTTAATCTCCAAGGATTCAATCATTTAGCAAAAGCTTTTTGCATAACATGGAAAGAGAAGAAGTGTATTGTCATGACAATGTTAGCATAAGCATTGGAGAGCTAAACTCACAATTTTCAGCTGCCCAAGTCCGTGCTTGTCAGTGAGAATAACTCTGACAGGAAACCAAATAAAAAGCTTCAACACACTTCTTGGAAGAAACTTTTAGCATATGATTTCAAAACTAGTATAAACAGAATGTTCTCTCCACTTCTAGCGTCCATTACTTGCATGCCAAAAATAAAAAAAAACCACAAATTACCATGTGTTGTCACTAGCAGTATATTTGCTTTGTAAACTATAATTTGCTTGTTTCCTTTAATGGTTACCCACTAAACAAACTTACACACTCTAAACAGTAGAATCTTGTTCATTTCAGAAATGTAGTTTGCTTCATATCAGTGTCTGCTTTAACTGTTAACACCGTAAACAGGCTTGAGTTTCCATTGCTTCCCAGAAACTACAAACCATAGTTACATGATATTGACATGACAAACTCAGCCTTTTAGAGAAGAGTCATAAAACAAACAAGGTGTTTTTAGACAGTTCAATGAAAAATCTAAGAGTTGGGCAGTAAAAAGTTATGAACTCTTTTGGAAAATATTAGAAACAATAGTAGTTATGGAGGTCTTATTCATTCCGAGTTTTCTAATTCTGTCCCATAAACCTGTTTAAAAAATGATAAGAAAATGAAAATATGACGCTTGAGGAAAATACAACCAATGTAATGTTACTAAGCAGTGAGGATATCTTATTGATTTGACATTGTAATTACATTTATTGATAAAGTAGATAATTTATTTTTGTGGTTACAAACTGGCTAGTTTAAAAAACTATACAAATCTATATAATCCTCAGTATTCTGGTAACATGCTCTTAATAAAACACATTAAGATTTTTTAAAATGTTACTGTATACCACTATTTCATCATGTATTTATCAGTGGGTATTAGATCCTGGTGACAGATCCCATATATGAATATTCATACATAGTTTCTGTTACGTTGCTTCTGAGCTTGCTGCTGATCAATTCCACTTTTCCTTGGCTTTTACTGTCTCATTCCTCATCTTCTTGATCCCTCCCATCTATTCATTTTTTAAATTTTATTTTAAATAAAATAAAACAAAAGAGGGAAGTACAGAGCAGATCAGAACAGGACAACATAGGCAACACAGTACTTTACATTAAGACAACCGGACATCAATAGTAGCTATCACAATATCTCTTTCTCTGCTATAGTTGAGCATAGTTTCAAATACAATAATATCAAACATAACAAAATAGTGTAAAGCCATGCATAGAGTGAAAGAATTACAGGGCTTTCTGAACCAAAAAACAGAAAATGATCAATGGGTACCATAATATCTCATTTTCGAAAGAAAAAATTTTTAAACTATCACACATATTCAAATCCCAATAAGACACAATGTGATAGATAGAACCAATAGTAGTAGAAGAATAGAAGCATGGTATGACTTCTAAGAAGGATGATATTAAATCAGCACTAGCTGTCATAATGTTTTGCTTTCTTCAAAACAATTGTTCATATCATCATACATGATATAGTCAAACAAAAAAAAAATTCCAACTGATGATTGAAAACATTGAAAGGCTTCAAAGCTATGAGATGGGGACTCATGCTTACCAAAAAATCTTATATACTCTTATGAACTATCATGCTAGGGAGACTATATGGTATTTACACTTGTGAATTTGGTTTATTTTGCTTATGAGAATTGTCTCAAGTCATGTCCATTTATTTATAAATATCTCAATGTGATCATTCTTTATAGCTGAGTAGTACTCCATTGTATAAAAATGCCACAACTTTTTTATCCATTCCTCAGTTGATGGGCACTTGGGTTGTTTCCAGGATCTCTCTATTACAAATTGTGCTTCTATAAACATGGGTGAATATACATCACTGTGGTATGATGTTTGCAATTCTTCTGGGAACATGCCCAGAATTGCATTAGCTGGGTCAAATGGGACTTCCAAACCCAGCTTTTTGAGGAATCTCCAGACTGACCTCCTCAGTGGTTGCTCCAGTCTACACTCTCACCAACAGTGTAGAAGAGTTCCTTTTTCCCCACAGCCTCTCCAACACTTGTTGTCGGTAGAGTTTTCTATCCTGGCCATTCTTTCTGGAATGGGATGGAATCTCAGTGTGGTTTTAATGTGCATTTCTCTCATGACTAATGATGATAAACATTTCTTCCTGTATTTATTTGCCATTCATATTTCTTCATCTGAGAACTGTGTATTCATTTCAGATGCCCATTTTTGGATTGGGTCTTTGAATTTCGAGGGTGTGATTTTTTAAATTCTTTATAGTTCCTAGACAGAAGTCTTTTCTCTGAGGGGCTGTGCATTAAGATTTTTTCCCAATTTGTGGGTTTTCTTTTCAATCTGTTGGAAACCTATTTTGACATGCAGAAATTCTTTAATAAGATGTGGTCCCAGTTATTGATTCTGGGAAGTATTTCCCATTTAGTTTGGTTCTTGTTCATGAATTCTCTTCCTACACCTATATATTTGAGATTTTTACCTACTTTGTCTTCCAGTAGTTTTAGTGTTTCTGTTTTAATATTTAGATCTTTGATCCATTTAGATTTTATTTTAGTGTATGGTGATAGAGATGGGTTTAATTTTAGTCTGCATATGGACAATTTTTCCAGCACCATTTGTTGGAGACTATAATTATTCCAGTGAGCATGTTTGGCCCCTTTATCGAAGATAAGGTGGTTGAGTGAGTTTGTGGTTGTGGTTGTATCTTCCAATCTATTCCACTGAACCTCCGGTGTGTTTTTATTCCAGTACCATAGTGACTTTATTACTATAGCTTTGTTGTATAATTTGAAATCAGGGATTGTGATGCCATATGCCTTGCCTTGGCTGCTTAGAATTGCATTTGCTATTCTAGGTCTCTTCTAGTTCCAGATGAATTTTAGGAGTGATATCTGTAGATCTGTGAGGTATGTTAGTGGTATTTTGATTGTGATGGTGTTGAATCTGTGTAGTAATTTAGGGACAATGGACATTTTTACAATGTTTGTTCTTCCTATCCATGAACAGGGGATGTCTTTCCATTTTCTGAGGTCCTCTTCGATTTCATTTTTTAGGGTATAAAATTTACAATGTATAGCTCTTTTATGTGTTTCATGAGATTAATTTCAAAGTATTTCTTTTTTTGGATGCTAGTGTAAAGGGTGCAGCTTCTCTTATTTCTCTCTCAGTACTTTTGTTGTTAGTGTATAGAAATGCTCTTGATTTTTGAATATTGACTTTGTATCCAGCTAACTTGCTGAATTTATTTATTATATCTAGGAGTCTTTCAATAGAGTTTTGTGGCTCTTCTATATAAAGTATCATGTCATCTGCAAATAATGATAAGTTAACTTCCTCTTTTCCTATCTTTACTCCTCTGATTTCTCTTTCATGTCTTATTGCTCTGGCTAGTATTTCCAGTGCTATGTTGAATAGGAGTGGTGACAGCGGACATCCTTGTCTTGTGCCTGATTTTAAGGTAAAGGTTTTTAGTTATTGACCATTTAATATGATGCTCGCTGTTGGTTTGTAATACATGGCCTTTACCATATTGAGATAAAGAACTTCTATTCCAATTCTCTGTAAGGTTCTTATCATGAAGGAGTGTTGGACTTTATCCAAAGCTTTTTCTACATCTATAGGGATGATCATGTGGTTCTTACTTTTGACTCTATTGATATGGTGGATTACATTTATTGTTTTGCATATGTTGAACCATCCCTGCATTCCTGGGATGAATCCCACTTGGTCAGGGTGTATAATCTTCTTGATGATTTGCTGTATCCTGTTTGCCAATATTTTATTGAGAATTTTTGCATCTATGGTCATTAGGGAGATTGGCCTATAGTTCTCTTTTTTAGTTGAGTCTTTCTCTGGTTTTGGTACTAGAGTGATATTTGCTTCCAGGAATGACTTAGGAAGAATTGCTTCCCTTTCAATTTCATTAAAGAGTTTAAAGAGTGGTAGAATTATTTCTTCTCTGTATTTCTTGTAGAATTCTGCAGTGAATCCATCTGGACCTGGACTCTTCTTTGTAGGCAAGAACTTAATTACATTTTCAATTTCAGTAATAGAAATTGGGTTATTTAGCAATTTTACATCTTCCTGATCTAGGTTTGGTAGTTCATATGTATCTAGGAATCTGTCTATTTCTTCAGTGTTATTGAACCTATGAGAGTAGAGGTTTTTGAAATAGGTGTTGATGATCTTCTGCATTTCCAACGAGTCTGTAGTAATTTCACCTTTTTCATTCTTCACTGCATGAATTTGAGTTTCTTTCATTTTTTTAAATAAGGTTGGCCAGGGGCTTATAAATTTTATTTATTCTTTCAAAGAACCAACTCTTTGATTCACTGATCCTTTGTACTGTTTTCTTAGTCTCTATTGCATTAATTTATGCTCTGATCTTTATAATTTCCTCCCTTCTTTTGGCTTTGGGCTTGGCTTGCTTTTCTTTTTCTGGATGTTTGACTTGTAGCATCAGGTTGTTTATTTGTGATCATTCTGTCTTCCTGATGTGGGAACTCAACGCAAATGTTTTTCTCTTAGGACTGCTTTCACTGCAAACCACAAAATCCAGTAAGTTGTGTCTGTATTTTCATTTACTTGTAGATATTGTTAAATTTCTTCTTTAATTTCCTCTGTGACCCACTGATTGCTCAAGAGTGTATTATTCTGTTTCCACGTGTTTGTAGTTTTTTTGCAATTTGTTTTAACATTAATTTCTAGTTTCACAGCACTATGATCCGATAACATGCATGGGATAACTTCAGTTCTTTTGCATTTACTTAAATATATTCTTTGGGCTAGTATATGGTCTATTTTAGAGAATGTCCCATGTACTGCTTAGAAGAAGGTATATTCTGATATTGTTCGATGGAACACTCGGTATACATCTATCAAGTCCATTTGTTCACAGGGCGATTCAGTTATCTTATGTCTTTGCTGATTTTCTGTCTAGTTGATCTGTCCCTTTGCGTCAATGATGTATTAAAGTCTCCTGTTAAAATTGTATTATTGCTAATTTGATTTTTGATTTCTGTCAGTATTTGCTTTATATAGCTGGGTGCTCTGGAATTTGGTGCATATATATTTAAGATTGTTATCTCTTCCTCTTGAAGTTTTCCTCTAACTAGTATGTAGTGGCCTTCTTTATCGCTTTGGATCATTCTTCATTTGAAATTCACATTGTCTGTAAACACGATGGGTACTCCTGCTTTTTTTTGGTTTCCTGTTGCATGAAGTATTGTTTTCCATCCTTTGACTTTCAGTCTGTGAGTGTGCTTTTGGATGAGATGGGTTTCTTGTAAACAGCATATGGTTGGATGTTGTTTCTTGATCCATTTTGCCAGTCTGTTTCTTTTGATTGGTGAGTTGAGGCTGTTTACATTAACGGTTATAACTGTTATGTATTCGTTTATTGTTGACATGTTATCTTTCTGCTGTTGTATCTTTAGCTTTCCTGTCTATTTAATTGTCTCCCTTGCTTGGTGGTTTTATCCTATACATATCTAGAATATCTTTCTGTATTCCTTGTAGGGCAGGTTTGGTGGTCATGAAGATCTTCAGCTGTTCTTTGTCATGGAAGTATCTTATTTCTCCATCCATTTTGAAGGACAGTTCTGCCGGGTATGTCAGTCTGGGTTGGAAGTGGTTTTCCTTTAGGCTCTGAAATGCTTCACTCCATGCTCTTCTTGATTTCATTGTTTGTGTTGAGAAGTCTGTCATGATTCTGATAGATTTTCCTTTATAGGTGATCTATCTCTTCTCTCTAACAGTTTTAGTACTATGTTCTTATGTTGGATTTGTGGGAAGGTGATTACTATGTGTCTGGGTTTAGTTTTATTTTGGTTATGGCAGTTTGGAGTTCTATATGCTTCACTTATCCAAATGTCAGTTTCTCTTCTCATGTTTGGGAAGTTTTCATGTATCCCTTATGTAGTTATCCTCTTGATATCATTTCAGTTGTCCCTTTCTTTTTCATTTATCCCTATTAATCTTATGTTATTTTTCTTTGCATCATCTTGCCACTGTTGAATTGTTATTTCCTGATTCTTTGTTATTTTTAAAAGATCTTTTCTTTCCTGCTCACTGGCTTCAATCTTACCTTTGAGGTCTGAAATTCTATCTTCACTTCCATTGAGGTGGTTTTGGCAGCTTTCAATAGCATTTTTTATTTCCTGCATATCTCTTTTAATCTGCTTTATGTATTCTGTTTGTTTCTTAGAGTGTTCATTTAGGGATTCTATGTTTGCTTTGTTCCTCTAATTTTTTAGCTGTGTCTTCAATAGATGTGTTTACTACTTTTTTCACTGTTTTTATCAATTCTTCTTTTAGCTGGGCAAGTATTTCTGATTTGAATTTCTCCATAGCTTCCCCTAGTGCCATCTTTATTTCATTTGATTTCATTTCAGACATTTCAGGTGTATGGCTTCTTTTTTTTTTCTATGTACATGGCTTCTAAGATTTCTTGGGGAGGGCTGGAGCTTTGAGCCTGCCTTTTGGTCTTTCCTTTTGTTATTTTTCTATATTACCTTGCTTTTAGTGGTGTTCCAAAGCTTCCTCTGCATGTGTGGTGAATTACCTCTTGCACCCTCAGTTCCTGGAGCAGCAGTGGCTCCCCCACAGGCTCTTGGCTCCCTTGTAGGGTCCTAACTCCCCTCTGTGGGCTCCTGGCTCCCTACATTGTAAGGCAGATGCTGGGTGTGGTGGACCGAAGTTTGTGGCACCCCGGGCTTTCTAGGCTGCCTTTCTTTGTCCCAGGCTGGTCTCTGGGAGGTTCTCTGAGAGTTAAATGTGGGCCTACGGGTCCCACACAGTCAGGGGAGATGCTGGTTTCTGCAAAGTTCCCAACCTGAAAAAGACCAGGCCTAGCTTCTGGTCTCTAGGAGGTTCCCTGCAGCTGAAGGGCGGGCATACGGGTCCCAAACTGTCAGGTTGAGATGCCAGTCTCCGCAAAGTTTCCAACGCAAACAAACCAGGCCTAGCTGCTGGTCTCTGGGAGGTTTCCTGAGGGTGAAGTGCGGGCCTACGTGTCCCAAACAGACCTGGCCAAGATGCCATTCTCTGGGAGGTTCCTTGCAGGTGAAGGGCGGGCCAACTGGTCCCAAACAGTCAGGCTGAGATGCTGGTCTCTGCAAAGTTCCCAATCCAAACAGCCCAGGCCAATCTGCCGGTCTCTGGGAGGTTTCCTGCAGGAGAAGGTCAGGCCTACGGGTCCCAAACAGACCTGGCCTAGATGCTGGTCTCCGGGATCCCTCTCTTCATTTCCACTGTGGTTTTTACCATACAGTTTGTAAACTCCTTGTAACCTATTTCCAATTTATCTAGCTTTGTCCTGTACTCCACAGTGATAATCAGAGGTCTTCACACACGTTTCACAGCCAATAGTAGCACCACAAAGACTGCAAAGTGTACATTTAAATTTTTTCTTTAGTTAATTTCCTGAAACACAGTTTTAATATCAATATCTTCAAATTCTGCTCTTATTGTTGTTAGCTAGACTGTACTGTAGGAAAACAACACACAATTAAAATGAGCAACTCCCTTTTTGGCATTAAATGTATGCAATTTTCATTTCAATTCATTTTCTTCCTCCTGTACATGACAAAATCTGCATTTAGGCCTGTTGTCACTGGGGCTGCTTCCATGTGGAGACATTTCTCTATAGGAACTACTTTCCATTTCATCTATTCCATGGGAAAATGTGGACCTGGTATCGTCTGATAGTCTTTTAAAATTTTAAAATGAGTTTGTTTTTCTCTTCCTTTGTTACTTTTCTTTTTATTTTTGAAAGATGAGAGCTCCAGTTCATGGTCATTGAAACATTCTTCTAAATCACGTAAAATTTCTTCTAAAACATGTAAATTCCTTGTGAATGTCTTTCTTGTTTTTGAGCTTTATCATGCAAAGCACTGTGGTAGTGGAATGTCCAGTGACATGTTTTCTCATGGCCACCAATTGCTGCTCTAGAATAGTGGCACAAAAACACATAAGTGTCATCTCTTTTCATTTCCTTTTGGACATCTTCAATAGGGAATCCACCAAGACTCATTATCAGAATGTGATGATACCAAAGCAGATGAAAAGAGCATGCAATTTTGGTGTGCTGCCATCTCCAGATATTCTGATATTAGTAACTGTCCACATTTCTTGTCTCTAATTGACTAACAGTAGTCATATTTGGGCTGTCTTGTAGGCCATTTTTTCTTTGCAGTTGAGCTTGACATGATTTTTAAATTACCTTTAGAGATGTCCCTTTAAGTTTCAAGAAATGTGGCTTGCCCCAGAGGTGTTTGCCATAGAGAAGCACCAAAGAGGATAAGGAGAAAGTAGTTGGTCTCAGTTCTCAGGCAGCCCCTGAGAGTGGGGCTCTGTCAGTGGGGTTTGTTACCTTTCATTTAAGCAGAGATTGGCTTGCTTTATTTATTTGTTTGTTTATTTATTTATTTAAATTTAAGTTAATTATATTTTATTTTATAGTGCAAAAAACACAGAAATGCAAAACAAAAAAGAGAAGAGACATACAAACAAAAAATTCAAAAGCAACAAAAACCCAAAACAATAAAATATACACACTTTCAAAACATGATGATAGGAATTTAACAATAGTTGGAATACTGCACATGGCTGTCTTCAAAAGAGCTGCTTAGATTCACAGATAGAGACATGCAGACTGATCTAATCATATGAGTGTTAACTGTTCTTTTCCAAGAACAAATGGACTTAGTAGCATAGTAATCTGAGGTATTTTATGTGTATATAAACAAATGTATATCTTTTTCCTTTTCCCTTCCTTTTATCCTTTCACCTATCCTAGTTATTTGTCCCCTTTGTGCAGTTTCTTACATTTTATGATGTGTTCAATAATCAATATTAATCTTTAGTTTTCCTGAGGTTTTTGCTCAATGAACAAATGCATTTTAAGAACATAATAATAATAATAATAATAATAATAATAATAATTTTCCTCACTTCCTTCCTTCAATAATAAATCTAATATCTTTTCATTTTTAATTGTCATAAGTTCCAGGAAATAGAGTAACTAAAGGTATTCCATGTTTTGGTATGCATCAAATCTTTAAAACTCTCAAAAATTCTAAAAAATATTATAGAAAATGACAATAAATATTACAATTCCAAGAATCCCAATAAAATGAATCAACAAAGTGATCAATTAAATAGAATGAAAAGAAAGAGGATCAACAACAGAAAAATAATACAGCAAACATAATTTAGTGCATATCATTTATAGCCATCAATGTGAATGATATCAATTTAAAAATCGAAGACAGTTTGGATTCTGTGGACCACAGTACTCAGAAGTAAGCTGGACCTGTGGCTCTGCTTTTGCAGAGCCGCAGATCATCATGAAATATATATGACGCAGACCATAAGCCATGCTTTTCTCACCCTAGCAATGGTCACAGTCTCATCTTGGCCTTGGACTCCAGTCCACATGAGACAGCAGCATTCCAGGGACTCTACTTGTACTTCTCCACTATTCCACTTTCCATAAAGCACTTCCCAGACTTTAGGTCACTGAATGATTGTGGAAATATCTCATATATGTTTCATTGCAAAGATTTCCCATTAGGTTGGCAAATATTATAAAAGAAAAAATGATTACCTCCCAAATACTCTGAGAATACCATACATTTAATTGGTAAAAATCTGATATGTTCTGAGTCTTCGGGAATGTACTGATTTTAAAGACAAAAGTACTGCAGATTCCATCGCTTTTTATGAAGCATGTCTTCTTAGAAGAGAACATTCTGCTTTCCCTTATGCAGTACATCTCTGCATCCACCATCACACTTGATAAATACTATGATATGGATCCAAAACTAAAACAGTGGCATCACTCTCACAATGGCCCAAGATGTGACTGAATAAAAAGAGAGATTTGGGGTGTATCCTGTCACCAACCAGAATGCTCAGTACTTTTTGTAGTGATTCTACATGAGTAGAATTTGAATTAGATTATTCAGTCAGCACTATTGTTTGGGGGTAGAGAAGCCCATCTCATCAAAAACTTATTTACATCATAAATCCAAACTGTGATGTGGTTGAGGTTCTTAAACATGGCTATGAAAATGCTAGTCATCAGTATGATTTGTATTATGCTAACTTTCCTGAATTAGAACTTCAAGAACTAAAAGCAAAATAACCATGTTAACCAGTGTAAGTTGTTTATGTAGCATCCCACCTCTGTCTTGTACTATTTGAAATATTTACAAATGCTACTCTAGAATATTGTTCCAATGAACGTGTTTATACATCTATAAAATTCATGCCATACAGTGTAGTGAAGATTTGACTGTGAAGATAACTGACTGAGTAGGTGCTGTCCCTTTGAGAAAAATGAGCAGATCCAACTGTAAGTATTCACCTGCACCCCATTCACTCATGCAGCCTTCCCAAGCAGCAATCCTGCCTGATTTGGTTATCAATTACCCATATCAAATCTGTATGCACATGTCTGCATGCATATTCCAAGAGGACATAAAGCTGTATTCCCTGGAAAACTATGGCAGAGATCCCATTATTCATATTTAAGATCGGTCAACTGAATCAATTGAGAGACTCACAGTGCCAAACAAAGCTACCTGGAAACATTAAAATGCCAAACACCAGACTGATGACTACTGTGTCACGTGCAGAGAACCAAAGGGCAAGATCATGACTCACAGTGCCTAATGGGCTTGTGAATATGGAAAGTATAAGTGTGCTGTTGGTGTTATATTTTGAAGAGATGTCATTCAGAACTATATGATATCAAAAACTTCATGTGTCATTTTCAAAGTAGAAGTAAATCTTTGGTAGAATGAATGTAAACTGAATTCTATTTGTGAATGTTAAGTTTCCTAAAGCATAAAATTATACCTATTTTACACTTACATTTTCACAGTTAATTGAACATATTTTTAAACAACTGTAGTTTTGGTCAACTTTATTCTTTATGATAGAATTCAGAAATTTGTAAGTATTTGTGTTTATGTTAAAAAAATAGATGTTTCTTAAAAAGTATTTCATTCATGCCTGCCAGAAACATTTGCTAAATCATACTGCATAGTTTTCTGCTATTTGTAGTTCTGCCATCCTTTAATTGGTACTGATGAGATACTCTTCATTTTTATCAGTGGCCAACTACAATTAAAGCAGAACACAAGTGTAGGTATAGAACAAATTCACTTTCTGCTTCTATACCCATTGTCTTACATTTGAATTCATTTAATCATTACATAATTTTATTGAAATAAATGTTAACAACTAGTTCCCTTTGGTTCTAAGCTAACATCATGGCACTCTGTTCCAAGTGTGCTTGTAATTAATGAAAGGAAAAAAAAACCTACCAGCCATTAATTTATACAGAATAACTTTAGGATAAAGCGAAAAGTCCTTAAAACAGAACTAATCAATTGCCAAGGTTACCTGGGGAAGCATTCAAAAATGATACACATTTCTGGGTCCCACTCCTGATATATTCATTTAGAATCTCTTGAACTGGAGCCTAGGAATTTCATTTTTAAAATCTTTCCGGTGTGATTCTAAGTTTTAGCATGATTAAAAGTGCTTTAAAAAAACTGAATAGTGGTGATACTCCATTTACTGAAGAAAAAAGAAGGTCTTAAATTTTGGTTTCCATCTATTTAAACATCATGTTTCTAGATTTATCAGAAACAAACTGACCTCAGTCTTGGTGCAGTTAGTCAAATAATTAGAAGCAAAGAAAAAAATTCTTCAGGAGAATTGTTTAGTACCAAAGGGTCACCTTGTTTTTAGTTTGAGAGGCAATGAAGTACATATACTTTCTAAAAATACCTAGACTCTCTTATTAGGGAGAACTCAACTTGTGGTTATTACAAAAATCATAGCATATGCATAGTAATTTTTAAATTACATGTACTTTGATATATGATCATAAATTTATTGGTCTTCAAAACCATGCACTAAAGAAAAGGTGGTATCATCCTGGCTTTTAGGCAGAGTGACTAAGAAAGGTACAGAGGTGGAACCAGAGCCCAAGCTGTCACTCATATTCACATCATTCATGGGCAAGTGCAGAAAACTTCTAACTTCATATCTTGTCCTCTAAGATGACAGGGAATTTCACTGAAACTCTATATTTATATATGTATTCAATTATTGCACCAAACCTCTTAAATTTATACAATCCCTTTTACAGTTAACACATGCACATAGCACAGAAGAGAATTCCGGTATCTGTCAGGAAAAAACTTATACTAGGAAGTTAAATGCATGTTAGTCCTGGTCTTTATTTAACAGAAGAGGATCATGAGACTCAAAGATTAGTCATTGTCTCAGGCTTCAGAGCTAATCTGCTAAAAAATATACCTTACATCACCTACTGTTCTTTACCATGAATTTTGGGGAAAATAATATAACATGTTCATGCTTGACTTACATTAGTTCAGTGCATTAGTTTTTTAAATTTAAATTGAATTTTCTTATAATGATGCAATGCTTTACAATCTTTGAATTAAGATACTCTTTCCTAAATGAGATATTTTTACAACAAACTTAATGTTTTTACATATGAGTCTTTCTCATCCAAGAAAGTTAGTTCTTCTATATATATTTAAGATCCAACAAATGATGTTTTCAAAAGAAAAGTAAAATTGGCTTTTGCCGTTTTAAGTTTAACATCACTTTAGGTATTTATTGTGGTAATGGACAAAAATAATTCTGGAAGAGCTTTTTCCTGGCTGGTTTAAAGTCACTGAGCTACCTGAAACTATCTCAGATTTGTGAATGCACATTTTGAATACCAGAATTAATGTTAACCAAGATAGATTTTTTTAAAATGTCTGTGTGGAAGGTAAAGAAGTGGAGACTGACTTTTATAAGCTGGGGAATTAATGGATATGCATGTAATAATGGCACAAGATGAGTCATCTGAAGACTTATGCTGTTGGGAAGATCAAATCTTATTTTTCTTTCTATAGACAGGCTGACAATGGAGGGAATATCAGCACATATCTAAAGGGGGACTGAGAATATATAGAATATAAGGGTGGGGTGAACCTGTAAAGTATCTCAAAAAATCTGGTTAAAATACCTGAGTTTAAGACTGTAGGGGAAGTCAGTACAGGTCAGTACACACAGCTAGCATCAGGCAACTGCAGTTTGACCTTAGGCTTACATTAAAATTTTCAATGTCCTTGCTTCTTGTTTACCAGGGGCAAGCTAATCCCAGTATTGGAGAGAGTCCATCGTTTGTATTGGACAGCTCAATATCTCACTCAGTTCACTCTCAGACCCGTTCTGAAAGTGGTAAAATTCCTTTATAAAGAGACAGCAAAAATTTTCTGCACTCTACTTAAAATGCTAGTTGTCTCAAAGTCTTCGTATGTAATATTGACCCCTTTCTGGTACTGTGAAGTTTTTACATGAAGATAACTAAGTGGTGGTCCACCAAATTATTTGTAAAATGTTTTTGTCATGGTAGTAACCTGAAAACATGGATCAGCTCTAATTTTGGAAATAAACTGGGTTATTTTAGTTTATTTAAACAATGAAACAATTGGGTTGGACATATATCTCAGTGGCACAGCACCTGCCTAGCAAGCACAAAATCCTGAGTTCAATTCCTCCATTTGAAAAAAAAATGCAGAGGAGAACATGGCTGAATAGAGAAGGAACCTCATTCAGAGTTACTAAGAGAAGTACAATGAAACACACACATAATTGGAAGAAAGGGAAGGACATACATCCTCAAACCAAATCATCTGGACTTGTTCTGTGTGGGCTAGAGGTCTGAGATTGCTCTTGCATCTTGACATTTTCCTGAAGATCAGCCAGTTGTGGGGTCCCAGGCATATCCCTTGGTGGCTGTTTGTTTACGGTTTAGGTAAATGGGCCAGAGGCATATGAAGCTGGGTTCCAGGGAGGTAGTGGGGTATTGTGCAAGCTTTCAATTTGGGAGCTGCTCACTGAAGCTTCTACAATGACCATGTGCACACAGGTGTAGGCCTGCATCTTCTCCTAGGTTGCACAGCTATACCAGGACTCTCCCCATGGTATATTTGGCTTTTTCTCCTGTCTCATGTTGGCTGCCCTTGGAAAGCAAACCTCCCTAATGGTGCTAGGCAGCACATGGAGTATGTCTGTCTGCTTTTCCTGATGCACACTGATGACCTGAGGGAAGCAGGTATCCCAGATGATTTGTGGGGGAGGCACTAAGAGACTGTTCAGCTGCTTCTCCTGCCCATGCGGGCTTCCCATAAGATGTACGTGTTCCCAGTGGTGTTAGGTAGGCAACTGGGGTGTGTCTGCCTGCTTCTCCTGGTGCATGTTGGTTACCTGCAAGAAGCAGGTTTCCATGATGCAGATTGGGGACACACAATGAAGGTCTGGTTGATTCTTTAGGACTGTTCTGTCTACAATCATATAAGCCTGTTTTCCTCTAAGTTAGCTGGTTATTTATAAGGTGTGGGGGTGAGGACTGGGGGCTCTTCCCCGCTGACTCATGGGCCAGCTGGCTTGCAGGGAAGGAGCCATTGCTTCTTTAGTGCAACCACTGCTGGTTAATGAACATTTGGCTTCTGCCTGTGATATTTCTTTCTAATCCACTGACTATTACATTGTCAAAGTTCTGAAATTAGCAAAAGACTTTAGAAAGACTTCCCTTGAGGCTCAGGGTTGAAATTAGCAGCTACAGTAAACTGAGGGACTTGATATAGAGTTATTCTAATGTTTTAAAATTTTGTTTCCTTTGTCACCATTTGCCAATTTCTTATGGTAGTTAGTGTTAAAATTAGAATCACAGCTTCCCTGGGAGATGCTTGTTCTTCAGTTATGGCTTCTGGATATAGGTGGTTCTTTATGACTACTTCAAATCATATCTTCCCTATTTGTTGAGTATGAAAATTTGCTATTTGGTTTAGTACTCATTCCTGTGGTACTGGACTATGGTGATGATTGTGACACAATACAACCAGTATTATCATTTAAAGGAGAAAAATGGATTATAATGTGTATTACATACTGGCTAGATGAATTCAGCTAGCAATAGCAATATAGCATCAAGAACAACTGAGCTACTGAGAGACTGTGTTAACCATTAATCTGATAGTTTTTACCACAGGATCAAGTTCTACAGTTATATAAGAAAATTCATCATATACCAGGAACTGGTATATAATTATTTCCTTTAAGCAGAAAGATTATCCTCTATTGTGTGTGTTGGATTTGTATCAAGAATGGAAGGAGAGGAGATATAGTGTGTGGAGGTCAAATATACTAGAAGCCAGGAAAAATGACAAAGGATAATCACACAAGTTTTGGAAAGTTGGAGGACAAAGGAGAGGAAGGATGAAAGAGAAAATGTAGGAGTTTTGCAGTGAATCAGGAAGAAAGAGACAATCTTTACTCACTTGAAGATATCATAATTTCAATAGTTAAGGAAAGAGAAAAAATAGGAGTAGAAGAAAACAAAAAGTTTAAAAGCCTAGTTAATGAAAAAAGAGAGAGAAAGAACAATAACAACAACCAAAAGCAAAACACAATCAAAAAAATATAGCCACAACAAAACAAAATGAAACAAAACAAAACTCCCCAACCATACAGAAAAATGATAAGCAATTAGACCAAATAAAAAAAAGGAACAAAGTTCCTCTGGTGTTCATAGGTCTGTAGTAGTGTCCAAGTCAGTTGCCAAAACTGTGTTGTGTAATCCAGCCAGGATGATCTTGGCCTCTGGCTTTGGGGTCTTGGACAGTTTTGTTTTTGGAGTTCTCCAGAGTTCTTTCCTACAGAGTCATGGCCCCATCTATTTCTATTCCATGTGTGTTTGTGTCAGTTCACCAGACTGGTGCCTATAGCTTAACAACTTCTGTCCCATTACTGTTGCTTTCAACTCTTATATGCTGCTGCTTTCACCTGTAGTTGTGTGTGTACCTTGGCCAGTGCCTGTTTTGGATCTTGCTGGTCCCATCAAGTTTTAGCATGTTCCCCCACACCTGGGCCTGACCTTATCTCTCTGGAGCCTTGGCTCACCCACTGATTTGATTTTGCAACATTGGTTTGTAATATTGTGGGTTGCTTAATTTGTTGTGTCATGTGCCACACACTGGGTTGGCTGGTTGATAATTTTCCCTACCTGTGGTATGTGATTTATGCTGGATTTCCACTCTCATTTCTAGTCTATTAATGTTTATTTTCCTCTTCTTTTGTAAGATGGGCAGAGTCATCTTATCCATCCTTAAAAGGAACCAATTCTTACATTCATTGATACTTTTAATGTTTATTAGCTTGAATTTCATTAAATTATTGTTCAGATAATTATAAGTCCTATAATTCAATAGCTTTTGAAATTGAGTATTCCTCTTTTTCCTAGCATTTTGGGATACATTATCAGCTTATTCATTTGAGGTCACTCTATTTTTCTTATATAGTAATAAACAGTTATAAGCTCTCAGGTTAGCGCTTCTTCCATTTTTTCCCTGGATGACTGCCATATTTTAATCAGTTCATCTTGAGTCCGATTCCCCAGTATGTGAGCTGAGCTATTTCTTTTTTTTATTTTAAAGAGAATAAAACAAAAGAGGGCAGAACAGAGCAGATCAAAACAGGACAACACAGGCAACACAGTACTTTGCATTAAGACAACCAGACATCAACAGTCACTATCACAATATCTCTTTCTCTGCTATAGTTGAGCATAGTTTCAAATACAATAATATCAAACATAGCAAATTAGTATAAAACCATTCAAAGAGTGAAAGAATTACAGGGCTTTCTGAACCGAATAACAGAAAATGATCAATGGGTACGGTAATATCTCATTTTTGATAAAAGTTTTGTTTAAACTATCACACATATTCAAATTCCAATAAGACACAATGTGATAGATAGTACCAATGGTAGTAGAAGAATAGAAGCATGGTAGGACTTCTAAGAAGGATGATATTAAATCAGCAATAGCTGTCGTAATGTTTTGTTGTTTTTCAAAACAGCTGTTAATACCATCACCCATGATATATTCAAACAAAGCAGAATAAAACCATTCCAACTGATGAATAAAAACATTGAAAGGCTTCAAAGCTACGAGATGGGGACTCATGCTTACCATAAAGTCTTATATACTCTTGTGAAGTCTCTTATTAGGGAGACTATATGGTATTTACACATGTGAGTTTAGTTTATTTCACTTATGAGTATGGCCTCAAGTTGTGTCCATTTATTTATAAATATCTCAATGTGATAATTCTTTATAGCTGAGTAGTGCACCATTGTATACAAAGGCCACAACTTTTTGATCCATTCCTCAGTTGATGGGCACTTAGGTTGTTTCCAGGATCTGGCTAATACAAATTGTGCTGTTATAAATGGGTGCACATATATCACTGTGGTATGATGTTTTCAGTTCTTCTGGGAATATGCCCAGAATTGGAATAGCTGGGTCAAATGGGACTTCCAAACCCAGCTTTTTGAGGAATCTCCAGACTGACTTCCTCAGTGGTTGCACCAGTCTACATTCCCACCAACAGTGCAGAAGAGTTCCTTTTTCCCAACAGCCTCTCCAACACTTGTTGTTGGTAGTGTTTTCTGTCTTGGCCATTCTTTCTGGAGTGAGATGGAATCTCAGTGTGGTTTTAATTTGCATTTCTCTCATGACTAATGATGATGAACATTTTTTCATATATTTATTTGCCATTCGTATTTCTTCATCTGAGAACTGTGTATTCATTTCAGATACCCATTTTTGGATTGGGTCTTTGAATTTCGAGGGTCCGATTTTTTTAAATTCTCTATAAGTTATAGACAAAAACCTTTGTCTGAGTGACAATCCATTAAGATTTTTTCCAATTTGTGGGTGTTCTTTTCTCTCTGCTGGGAATCTCTTTGGACATTGAGAAAATCTTTAATAAGATGTGGTTCCAGTTATTGATTCTGGGATGTATTTCCCGTGCGGTTTGATTCATGTTCATGAATTCTCTACATACCCCTATATCTTTGAGGTTTTTACCTATTTAGTCTTCCAACAGATTTAGTGTTTCTGTTTTAATATTTACATCTTTGATCCATTTATATTTTAGTTTACTACGTGGTGATAGGCATGGGTCTAGTTTTAGTATTCTGCATATGGATAGCCAATATTTCCAGCACCATTTGTTGAAGAGACTGTCGTTCTTCCATGGAACATGTTTGTCCCCTTTATCAAAGATAAGGTGGTTGAGTGAGTTTGAGGTTGTCGTTGTATCTTCCAATCTGTTCCACTGATCTACAGGTCTGTTTTTATTCTAGTACCATGCTGACTTTATTACTGTATCTTTGTAGCATAATTTCAAGTAGGATGCCTCCTGCCATGACTTTGTTTCTTAGAATTGCCTTTGCTATTCTAGGTCTCTTCTGATTCCAGATGAATTTTAGGAGCTTTATCTCTAGATCTATGAGGTATATTAGTGGTATTTTGAATGGGATTGCATTGAATCTGTATAGTAATTTTCGGGAAATGGCCATTTTTACAATGTTTGTTCTTCCTATCCATGAACAGGGGATGTCTTTCCATTTTCTGAGGTCCTCTTCAATTTCCTTTTTCAGGATGTTTCCTGAGATTATTTCCTAAGTATTTCACTTTTTTAGAGGCTAGTGTAAAGTGTGTGGCTTCTCTTATTTCTCTCTCAGTACTTTTGTTGTTAATGTATAGAAATGCTCTTGATTTTTGAGTATTGACTTTGTATACAGCTACCTTGCTGTATTTATTTATAATATCTAGGAGTCTTCCAATAGAGTTTTTGGGTCTTCTATGTAAAGTATCATGTCATCTGCAAATAATGATAATTTAACTTCCTCTTTTCCTATCTTTACTCCTTTTATTTCTTTTTCCTGTCTTATTGCTCTGGCTAGTATTCCCAGTACTAATTTGAATAGGACAGGGGACATCCTTATCTTGTGCCTGATTTTAAGGTATAGCCTTTCAGTTTTTGACCATTTAATATGATGCTGGCTGTTGGTTTGTCATAGATGCCCTTTACCTTATTGAGTTAAAGACCTTCTATTCCAATACTCTGTAAGGTTCTTATCATGAATGAGTGTTGGACTTTATCAAAAGCTTTTTCTGCTTCTATAGAGATGATCATGTGGTTCTTACTTTTGGCTCTATTATTATGGTGGATTACATTTATTGATTTGCATATGTTGAACCATCCCTGCATTCCTGGGATGAATCCAACTTGCTCATCGTGTATAATCTTCTTGATGATTTGCTGCATCCTGCTTGCCAATATTTTATTGAGAATTTTTGCATCTATGTTCATCAGGGAGATTGGCCTATAGTTCTCTTTTTTAGTTGAGTCTTTCTCTGATTTTGGTACTAGAGTAATATTTGCTTCCAGGAATGTCTTAAGAAGAATTGCTTCCCTTTCAATTTCATCGAAGGGTTTCAGGAGTGTTGGAATTAAGTCTTCTTTGTATTTCTTGTAGAATTCTGCAGTGAATCCATGTGGGCCTGGAATCTACTTTGTTGGCAAGGACTTAATTTACAATTTCAGTAATAGAAATTGGGTTCTTCAGCAGTTTTACATCTTCCTGATCCAGCTATAGTAGTTCATATGTATCTAGGAATTTGTCTATTTCTTCAGTGTTATCGAACCTATGAGAGTAGAGGTTTTAGAAATAGGTGTTGATGATCTTCTGTATTTCCAACGAGTCTGTAGTAATTTCAAATTTTTCATTCCTTATTGCATGAATTTGAGTTTATTTTTCCCTTTTTAAATAAGGATGGCCAGGGGCTTATCAATTTTATTTATTCTTTCAAAGAAACAACTGTTTGGTTCTTTGAACCTTTGTACTGTATTCTTAGTCTCTATTGCATTAATTTCTCATATAATTTGTATAATTTCCTCCCTTCTTTCTGCTTTTAGCTTGGCCTGCTCTTCTTTTTCTAGATGTTTGAGTTGTAACATCAGGTTTTATATTTTTGTTCATTCTGTCTTCCTGATGTAGGAACTCAATGCAATAAATTTTCCTCTTAGAACTGCTTTCATTGCATCCCACAAAATCCTGTATTTTGTGTTTGTGTTTTCATTTACTTGTTGATATTGTTTAATGTTTTCTTTAAGTTCCTCTGTGAACTACTGATTGTTCAAGAGTGTATTATTCAGTTTCCATGTATTTGTATGATTTTTGCAGTTGCTTTTATCATTAATTTCTATATTCATGGCACACTATGATTAGATAACATGCATGGGATAATTTCAATTCATTTGCATTTACTTAAATATGTTCTTTTGGCTACTATATGGTCTATTTTAGAGAATTTCACATGTACCACTGAGTAGCTATATTCTGATGTTGTTGGATAGAACACTCTGTATACTTCTATCAAGTCCATTTGTTCACAGGTGTGATTCAGTTCTGTTATGTCTTTGTTGATTTTCTGTCTAGTTGATGTGTCCCTTTGTGTCAATGGTGTGTTAAAGACTTCTGTTATAATTGTGTTATTGCTAATTTGATTTTTCATTTCTGTTAGTATTTGCTTTATATACCTGGGTGCTCAGGAATTTGGTGCATATATATTTAAGATTGTTATATCTGCCTCTTGAAGTTTTCCCTTAACATGTATGTAGTGTCGTACTTTATCTCTTTGGATCGTTCTTGGTTTGAAATTCACATTGTCTGCAAACAGGATGGCTACTCCATTTTTTTTTTTTGGTTTCCTGTTGCATGAAGTATTGTTTTCCATCCTTTGACTTTCAGTCTATGAGTGTCCTTTTGGGTTAGATGGGTTTCTTGTATACAGCATATCATTGGATGTTGTGGCTTGATCCATTCTGTCAGTCTGTTTCTTTTGATTGGTGAGTTGAGGCCATTTAAATTAATGGTTATAACTGTTATGTGTTGGTTTATTGTTGACATGTTATCTTTCTGCTGTTGTATCTTTAGCTTTCCATTCTATTTAATTGTCTGCCTTGCTTGGTGGTTTTATTCTATATATATCTAGAATATCTTTCAGTATTCTTTGTAGGGCAGGTTTGGTGTTCATGAAGTTCTTCTGCTGTTCTTTGTCATGCAAGTATCTTATTTCTCTATCCATTTTGAAGGACAGTTTTGCCAGGTATGTCAGTCTGGGTTGGAAGTGGTTTTCCTTTAGAATCTGAAATACTTCACTCCATGCTCTTCTTGATTTCATTGTTTGTGTTGAGAAGTCTGCTGTGATTCTGATATGTTTTCCTTTATAGGGGATCTGTCTTTTCTCTCTAACAGCTTTTAGTATTCTTCTCCAATGGTGGATTTGTGTTATGGTGATTATTTTTGTGTCTGAGTGTAGTTTTATTTTAGTTATGGCTGTTTGGAGTTCTATATGCTTCACTTATCCAAATGTCAGTTACTCTTCTCATGTTTGGGAAGTTTTTAGCTATTACTTCTGTAAATATCCTCTTGATATTATTTGGGCTGTCCCCTTCTTTTTCATTTATCTCTATTAATCTTATGTTATTTTTCTTTGCATCATCTTGCAGGTGTTGAATTGTTATTTCCTGATTCTTTCTTATTTTTAAAAGATCTTTTCTTTCCTGTACACTGGAAATCTTGTCTTCAATGTCTGAAATTCTGTCTTAGCTTTCATTGAGATGGTTTTAGCAGCTTTCAATAGCATTTTTGATTTCCTGTATATCTCTTTGAATCTGCTTTATGTATTCTGTTTGTGTCTTAGAGTGTTCATTCAGGGATTGTATGTGTTTGCTTTGTTCCTCTAATTTTTTAGCTGTGTCTTCAATAGATGTGTTTTCTACTTCTTTCACTCTTTTTATCAATTCTTTTAGCTGGGCAAGCATTTCTTAATTGAATTTCTCCATAGCTTCCCCTAGTTGCATCTTTAATTCATTTGATATCATTTCAGACATTTGAGGTGTATGGCTTCCTTTTTCTCCTATGTACATGGCTCCTCAGGCTTTTGGGATGGGCTAGAGTTTTGAGCCTCTCTCTTGGTCTTTCCTTTTGTCATTTTTCTATATTTTCTTGCTTTGAACAGTGTTCCAAACCTTCCTCTGGATGTGTGGAGAATTATGTCTTGCACCCTCAGTTCCTGGAGCAGCGCTGGCTCCCCTACACAGGCTCTCGGCTGCCTAAATTGAAAGGTGGAACCTGGGCCTTATAATCTGGGGTCCGTGGAACCTCGAGCCACAGTCCCATGTCCTCGGGTGTGAGTATGATCTCAACTCCCGTTAGTGCTTGTTTTAAGCTCTCCCCAGGCCAGCCCAAACCAGGCTGTCAGGCTGCCAGCTCCACCTCTGGCTCCTGAACAGAGAGAAGGCCTCTGGGCGTGGTGCACTAAGGCTGTGGAGCTTCCTGTACTCAGTCCAGTATACCCGGTAGCTAGCCAGAAGTTCAATTGCATGGAACACAGTTCGCTAGTTCTCCACCAGCCCACCTTGGGGCAGCAGGACTCATCTTACAGGGTCCTTACTCCCTTCTGCAGGCTCTTGGCTCCCTAAATTGTAAGGTGGATGCTGGGCATGGTGGACTGGAGCTCACGGAACCTCCAGCCACCATCCTCTGTCCATTGGGTTGGGTATGATCTACCAGGCCATCAGTCCCCTGGCTCGGGCTCTGCCTCCAGAACTGAGAGAAGGCTGCTGAGCATGGTGCAATAAGGCTGTGGAGCTTCATGGACAGTCCAGTGTAACCAGTAGATAGCCTGAAGCTGTGAGCTGAGCAATTTCTATTTCCGTGAAAATTCCAGGTGATGCTGAGGCACAATTAAAACAAGTATTGAGGTCAGCAATGTATATGACTCAATGATAGTATTCTTGGCCAAAATGAGTGTGATCCTGTAGTTTGTAGCATCACCACAGAGATAAATGGAACACTGTGCATAGGCTTAACACATTGACTTATGGAGGAGTGAGCAAGGCTATAGGACAAGCAAAGCACCAGGCAAACCTGGAGAAGTACTAAAGAATACTTAAACTCAGAGTTGTTTGTTACAATCAAATGAAGAAAGAGAGCCTCAATGTGCAACCACGCATGTCAGTCATGCCCTAGGCAATCTCAGCAACTATGCTTCTCTGTGACAGAATTTTTGTTACATCTAAGGTAGGCATTCCAAACTGAGTCATCTCAAACTGTCCAAAGCAGTAAGTGGAACACTGAAGTTGGCAACTTTAATATCCAGAAAATATTACAAACACAATGTGAATAATTTCTCAAAAATTCAAAAGAAGTACTTGGCTAAAAGTGATATACACTTCAGAGCCATGCTTAAGGTTCTGTTTAATGGAAAGTTACAGACAACTCTAAGTTAGTGATCTTACTGATAATGACACTATTACCGCTCTGCCATAATGGAAGGTAAACTAGTCATATGTTCGTAAATGTATGCATCTTCACACTATAATTTTAGGTGAAATAAATCGGACACACATTTTAAGTACCTCATGGTTTCTCATACATAAGAAATCCAAATTATACATGAAGCTCAAAATAAAAGACAGATAATAGGAAATAGATTCTTCTGCCTCAAATAGGAATTAGAGCAAGAGGTGGAGCAGGGGAGGCAACTGGAGGCAAAGAATCTAGGATGTGCTAACATGTATGTATCAATGTCATGTTCTATTTTGTTTTCTTTTAATCACTTTAAAATAAAACATTTTAAATAAACAAAAACATGCCTTTGAGAAGCCATGGCCAGCAAGTGCTCTCTCATGTCTACCAACAGCATCACATCCTGCTCACAGAGAATGTTAAAACACCAGCTTGGTTTGAAACCTTCACACTTCTCCTCACTACAAAGAATATGCTGCTTGCAAATGATACTATAGGATGAAAAGAAAAAAAATAACATGCAACAGTGCTTGGTGTGGCAAACCAGAAGTAGTGTAGTAGATAACACAGACTTCATTTCACACTTAATCACCCTTCCTGAGACTAAAGTTTGACAAACACTATGAAACATAGAGAGTGATGATTAGGGGGAGTGAAGGTGATGTTAAGAGTGTGCGAAAAGAAAGAAGGTAGTTTTCATTTTGCACCTCTTCAAACTCTACACAAGATTATTTTTCTTCTTTCATATAGCAGCCAGGCACCAATAACTCAAGCATCATCTAAAAGGCATAGCATGGAGAAAGGCATGATGCACATTCAACTAAAATATCCATGAAAGTCTGCTTTAACTTTATAAACTTTACTCATCTCTATCCCATTCTCAGGTATAATACGCTGATGACATACATTTGTTCTGTAAGACTTGCACATGTTTGCAGTGTATACTATGAAGCTTATGCATATGGTGAAATGGTAAAAATCAAGTAAATGATCTTAATCATCATTTTGAACATATATCTTTTTTGATGAAGAGCAGCCATGTTGCAGTTAATACAATAGCCTGGTGCATTGAGGGAGAAATGTTTACATATTAAATGTAGTAAGTTAGAGGCAGATTGAACAGCACAAATATGACATTTTATTGCCATTCTGTCTGGGAAACTACCTTAATCCATTCTGCCGGACACAACCTCCACCTGGTCCCATGTCTCAAAGATTCCACCACTTCCTAATTTTCTCAACGTGAAAAATATGGCTTCCTTACTCCAGTCACTAGAACAAACTTATACCACATCCAAACCATACCTTACTGCACTGGCCCCAAGTGTTAATGACCTCATGATGTAAAAGACATTTACACTTCCTCAATCCTTAGTCACAATATCTAAAAAATTTCACCTTTGCTCAAAAGTTTATGTTGAAGTGTGTCTTAAGACTCATCACAAAATCCTGCAGATGTGAACTCCACTTCAACACCCATTGGCCTCTGCCTTCTGCTTAAGCATCTAGTCATCCCTTACATTCAAAGAATGGAAATGGCAGAGCCACATATGGACTCACCAGCACATAAGGAAACCTGGATTTTGGTGCTTTAGAAAAAAAGATCCTTTAAGGGAAACACATTGTATCCTTTCCTCTCATGGCACCAAAAGAAAAACAAGCAATACAACACTTCTCTCATAAAGAAAAACAAACAAGTGGCAAATTCGCATAAGTATCCATTAGAGGCAGCAATGTTCTCATTACATTTGTATTGAGTTCATTTAATATATATTCATACAATATAAAATAATGCATTCTATACCAGATGTAGAAATTTTTAACGTTTCTTTATGTTCTTTTTAAAATAGTTGAACATTTTTGAGACAAATTATTAATTCTTTTGATGATCAATTGCTCATCAAGAGAATCCTTATAGTGTCATTATGAGTGAGTTTAATAGCTTCAATTTTCTGTGTGGTTCCACTTAAGGGAACCCCAAGCAAATTTCTAAAGTGTATAACATCATTAACCCAATACTTTTTTTTTCAATTTAGAGAAATTTTGCACATCACATTTGTAATATGGTCTGAATATGGTTTAAAGTTGTCTCAGTATTCCAATTATTGTTTTGGCCAGCTAGGATAATTCATCTTGGAATGTCTATCTTAGATTTAAGAAACATTCTATTAAAGCAAAGCAGAAACATTTTGATTTCAAAGTCTTGACAGTACTTCACCCCACAATAGGAGAAAATCATCCAGTAAGGGGATAATCATTGTTAACTACTTCCCAGCATAAGGTAGATGTTGTTATATAACTGTAGAACTTGATCCTATGGTTTCAGAATATCAGGCAAATAGTTAATACACTTTGTAAGTAGCTCAGCTGTACTTAATGATATATTTTTATGGCTAGCTGAACTGCTTTAGCAAGTATGTCATATGTGTCAAAATAAGGATTTTTCTCCCATTAGTAATAAAATTGATTGTGTTAGGTCATAATCATCACCATCATCCAGTACCACCGGACTGGATATTGAATTAAACTGTAAATTTTCATATTCAAGTAATAGGGAAGGTATGTTCTTGTGATAGTCATAAAACCACCTATTCCTAGAAGACATTCCTGAAAAATCAACATCTACCAGGGAAACATTGAGACTACAGATAAACTTATCTATCAAAAGAAATTGACAATTGTTGTCAAAAAATATGTAAAAAATTAGAGAGAACCTAAATCAAGGCCACTGGTTTGCTGTAGCTGCTGATTTCATACAGGAGCCTAAAAGGAGGTCTTTCTAGGTTCTTCTGACTTTTTCAGAACTTTGAGAATGTAATGATTAATGAAATAGAAGTAAATAGATTTGGAAGTATCCAGAACCCCTGTAATCCAGAATCGGTCCTTGTGGTCAGGAAACATTGTTGAAAATCCCACCTTCTGTGAGCCAACAGCAGTCACACAACCCAGGGGAGAACAAAGGGCTCACACACTTTTGAGCTCACAGCAGTCACATCAAAGAAGCCACACATTTCTGTGACCCAAGTGGCCTGTGGACCCGGAGAAAATAGTCCCTCCCAAAACCACTATAAGTAATCAGCTGTTGAGAATAACCCTGGATGCAATGGTAGCAGCCAGCAATGGACAACAGCAACAGCATTACATGCCCAGTTTTTGGCCATCCTTGAAAACATCAGGGATGCATACTTCTCACAGGTAATCAGTGCATTCCTAGAGAATCATTCAGAAATACCCCAGGTGCCTACTCATTGCCATAGCAGATGCTTTCTTCCTATGTACTGGGAGAAAATGGAAGACACATCCCTGCACACTGACTGCAACCAGGGGAAACCCACTGTAGCTGTGTAAATCAGTAGAAAAAGGAGACCTGCCCCTGTGTGACAGCAGCATTCAAGACAGCCTATGTGTAGCTGTTCCTATCTGGAAAATACCACTCAATGCCTCACCAGGAACCTGGTCAGAGAAATTCAAGATCATAGCTCATTTCCTAGACTACATATGGGCAGTCAATGTGCAAAGTGTTTGGATGGCACAAAGAGCTCATCAGAAGGAAAATACCAAGATGAATGAGGAAAAGACATTCTAAGAACTCCAGCCCATAAAGAACAAGTCTGGAAGACAGTAACATGGGATAAGTTGGAAGTTATACACCTGAAATTTCACACAGGATAACCACTGAAATAAGGAGTCGACTTCATGAGACTTTAAAAATAGTCAGCTCAGAAATAATATCTCAGTAAAAGAAGAAAAGACAGTCATAATGAAAAAAATTGCTGAGCATATCTAAAGGTGACTTACCTATAAAATAGAGGAGCATGGGAGAATGATAGAAACCTTGAAAGAACAATTGAAGAAGGAATTACAATGCATGAAACAGACTCAAAGTTATATCCAGAAACTAAAATTGCTTTGCAAATTGGCTTTCCACATGCCAACGGCTGAAAATAGACTCATGCCTATCACCACACACTAAAGTCAAAATGGATCAAGGATCTAAATAGTAAAACAGAAACACTAAATCTATTGGAAGACAAAGTAGGTAAAAAAAACCCTTGAAAACATAAGAGGAAGGAGAAAATTTATTAACCATATGCAAACCAGAAGGGAAATACTTCCAAGATTCAACAACCGGGATCTCATATTTCTAAAATGATTTTGCACTTCAAAAGAAATCACCAACAAAGTGAAAAGAAATCCTACATAATGGGAAAGAATCTTAGTCAACAATCCCTCAGGCAAAGACTTACAGCCAAAACATATAAAGAACTGGAAAACATCACGCCCTCCAAATTGAAAGACCATCTCCAACAATGGGCATCTAAGATGAACATACAGTTATCAGATGAAGATAAACAATTTGCAAATAAATACATGAAGAAATGTTCACTACACTGGTCATTCAAGAAATGCAAATTAAACAGCATTGAGATTTCATCTCACCATGGAAAGAATGGCTGCTATCAAGAAAACATCTGATAACAAAAGTTGAAGATGATGCGGGGAATAAGGAACATTGCTGCACTGTTGGTTGGAGTGCAGACTAGTGCAGCCACTATGGTAATCACTATGGAGATTCCTCAAAAACTAGGATTGGTAGTTCCATTCATTCCAGTTATGCCCCTCCTGAGTATTATGCCAGAAAAATTGAAGCAGTCATATCACAGAGATATATGTGAACCCACATTCATTGCAGCACAATTTGTGATAGCTAAATCTTGGAAACAGACAAAGTGTCCATCAACTGCAGAGTAGATAAAAAAAATGTGGTATTTTTACACAATGGAATACTACTCAGCTCTAAAAAAGGATGACTGAGGCCTTTATAGGTAAATGGAGGCTAGTTGAGAATATCCTCATTAGTGAAATAAACAAGACTCATATGAGTAAATACCACATTGTCTCTCTATTGTAAAAAATAATAAAAACTGACAGAATAATGGGACCCCAAAATTATAAAAGATATTGTGAAAGTGAAAGGGATGAAAAGTATTCTAAAGTATATAATGATATGTATAGAGTGTAAGATAGATGATAATATTACCGAACTTCTGTTGGAACACTGAACAGAAGGATTTTCACTGTCAATATTTGAATGTCTAGCCACTATATATGCCTTGATTTTGTGACTTTGGTAGCTATTTTTAGGATGACAATCAGTAATATATCAAGTAGCCATTCTATGATGAGAGTTTTTTTCTAATTTGTTATTGTTCTACCTTTCATTTCTTTTTTCTTCTTTTCTTTAATTTTCTTTTCTTTCTGTGAATAAAGAAGAACAATACGCAATATAACAGCCATTGTTGAATTTTTTTCATTCTGATTGAAAACTTATATTGTTATTGATTTGAGTTTACCATTGTTGTTATGCTTTTTGCTATTAGTTCTTTTCTGACTTTTTTTAAATGCAAACAAAGAAAATTGGCAAATCTACTTCAAAGAGACTGAAATAAACTTTAAAACATTGAAGACATGCTTCCAACTGATGATCACAAAAGGAAAGATCTCTTAAAAATAAAAAGGAAATGAGAAACAATAACTGAATATCTGAAAGAGGATGGAAAAGAAAACAATTTAAGACTGATTGGTGTTATCCAAAAGCCAATAGTTAACTCAAATGACATAAAAGGCCTATCTATAGAAAGAAAAGCAGAAAAGTTCCCAAGCATGGGAAAGAACCTGGTATTCAGATAATTGAGGTATATAAAATTTCAATTAATCATAACATAAACAAATCTACTATCAGATATGATAATTAATATTACAGTATTTCAGCACAAGAACAGAATTCAAAAGGCTATTAGAGTAAAGAAAAGATAAGCTATAATTGAAAACCCTTCACAATCCTGGAAGTCTTTGCAACACAAGTTATCAAGACATGAAGAGCTTAGAGTAAAGTGTTTCAAGTCCTGAAAAAAAACTTCCAACACATTGCAGTACCCTGAAGAACTATCTTTCAAAATTAAAGGAGAAATAATACAGTTTCATGATAAAGAACAAGCAAAGGAATTCATCACTAGCAAACCAACCCTACAAAGAGTGCTGAAAGACCTTCTAGAATGTAAACAATATGACCAAATTTCCAGGAACAGCAGCAGAGTGATATCACTGAGCAGGGTAGGGAAATGAATAGAGGGCAAAACTATGGAGAAAAAGGTAGTAAAATAGCAAGACACAGATAGATGACCCAATGCATGCCAATAGTAACTATGAATATAATTTGCCTCAATTCAACAATAAGAAGAAATGCAGGCAGATTGGATCAAGAAGCAAGAGATTGGATCAATATGTTGAACACATGTAACACACTCAAATCAAAGAAAATGCATAGACTGAAAAAGGAAAGAAAACTTCTCCATGAGAAAAGGAAGTGGAAAAAAGAGGACTAGCTTACCCATAAACTGCAGAGTCAATAAGGAAAAAATGGTATGTTGATTCAAAGCTACTAAGATACAAAGATGGATATTTGAAAGTCCCTTTAGGTAAAGAAATGCAACTTGAGATCATCCTGATGAGTGAGATGGTTCAGACTCAAATGGGTAAACATTGTGTTCTCTCTCTAGTGCAAAAGCTGAATGAATTAGTAGAAAGCAAAGTGGACAATAAATAATGTAAATGTGAAAGGGGAAGAAATGTTTTAAATCAGAAAAGTAGCAGATATTGTTGATTTCCTACTATCTCATTTTTAGCTCTTGTTTACATTTCATTGTATTGTTCTATTCCATTTTTGTCTGTGCTATTCTATTATTTCTGATGGTATTGGCAGGTATTTTTGAAGATAAATGATATATTATGATAGAAATTGTTTCTTTCCAATTATCTTCTTATGCAGTTCTGTATCATTTTCCTCATTTTGTTTTGCTCAGTTTTATTCTGTTTTGTTTTGTTTAACTTGTTTATATGTAATGGGAAGTTATTTTGAAGAAAACAAGAGGCATTATGGTAGTTATGATTGATTTCTTATTATCTTCTTTTGTGTTCTTTTTCACTCTTAGTGTTTTGTTCTGATTGGCTGTATTCTCTTTCATTTTGTTTTCTTTTCTCTAAAATTACAAAACAATGGTACACATATATAGAAATGCAGTTTATAGAACTCTAGATAGCTAAAACCAACATACATCCTTAAATATAATTAAGTTTCCAGAAATGCAGCACAAAACTGGATAGTAAAAAGCAATTAGAGAAAAGAAACAAATCACCAAAACAGAAAACTCAAAGTAGACTTCTCGATACAAATCCTTAAATCAAGGGCCACTGAGAGTGAGGTATCTCAATGCCTAAAAGAAAACAACCTCTAATGTAGATTGAGATACCCTGCAAAATTCTGTTTCAAAATTGGTGCAGAATAAGGTATTTCCATGTCAAAGAATACCCAAAGAAATTCAAGACCATCAAATCAACTCTTTAAAATGCTCTAAAGTATATAATAGAAGAAAAAAATGAAAACCACCATCACAAGAACATCAGGAGTTAACAAACCATGAGGTAGGGTAAACAATTAAACAGAGCAGTATGACAAGGAACCAAAAAGAAAATGATGTGAAAAACATATGATAAAGATAACCATCAATCAAAATGATCTCAAGTCTCCAATCTCAAGAAGCAGACTGGCAGAAAGGCATTGCACTATATAGAGTTTATATAAATTCTTGAATATTTCCCATGAAACATTACCAAGTAGCAACATAAAGCCAGATGACAAAGTATAATATTTCAGGTCAATAGCAGTGATTTCTGGAATTACAAATGATAGAAAATAGCACTATCTGCTTGCAGATTTTATACCTTTTGCATGAATTTGACATTGTAGTGAGGTAAAGCGAAAGGAAGGAAAGGAAAGGAATACACACACACACACACACACACACACACACACACACACACACACACATGATAGTACAGAGAGTCATAGTGCAAATTGTATTAGTTCAAGGAAAAGAAAGGTTTGTACTAACATTGTTTCTACAAGATGTCATGAGTATATCTTATATTCTGCATATGAAGATAACAACATACAGTGTATTAATCATTGTTTCTCTCTGATTACCCTATTCCAAAACTCTGCAATATATATTCATTTCTACTTTTCCCTCTTCAAAATGTAAAAACCTGGTCCAAACTCATTGTTGTTAAAGTTACAGGAACTGTGCTTTAAATATACCACAGTCAACATAAGCCAACTGCCAAGACCTGTGGTCATCCAAATAAAGAAAACAACGGCAGAGGGACCACCTGTTAAGGTCAAGCTCCTGAGATCGATTCCTGGTATCGAAAAAATAAATAAATGAAATATTTGACACAACCTAAGATTTTTTTTAAATATTGCCTCCAATGTAGCATACATACAAACAGGAAGAATTTCTTAAGTGTTGATACTATGAAATGACTATGAGTAAACAGGTAATTTATAATAAGCAGGCCATCAAAATGTAAAAATTTGATAATTCAAAACTTCACAATGAAATCTTAGATTTCATGCTATGACCTCCCAGGCATGCAGAAGTACAAGGTCAGGAACACAGCAGCATCCATATAACAGTTAGAAATTTTCCACAGTCTTCTCATGGAAACTGCTTTGCTGGATATCCTGCCATCTTCTCCTGAATATATTTTGTCAAATATTTCAGCTTGAGCTACAGTGATTCTTCTAGTCCAACATGAGTCCAGGAAGACAGCATAGAGACTTAGATCAGATATTAATAGGACCTAAGATTTCAAATCAACTCACTGATAAACTGCTGGAACCTACCTGACATGTGAGAAAGTTCCTGGCATAGCTGAAGGACCAGGTGAGAGCCAATAGCCTTTCTTTACCTTGGTGCCTACCAATTTACATTTATGCATGTACAGAAACAGTTTCCTTTCTCCCTATCTCTCCCAGCTATTCCCGTATATAGTCCTATTACTGCAATTCTGGCTCAAACTTTTCAATCATTTAGATTCTGTTTCTATCCACCATGACTGTTTTAGCAACATTTGCCATCTGAGTTAAAACAATAGATTGAACTGGAAAGCACAAGTTTTCTGTGTTGGACTCTCAATCATTTAATGTGAATAATTCACAAACCTACATATCTTGTAGATGTGAATTTATTTTTGTTTCTACTTGATTCAAAATTTTTTTCAAATACTTTTGTATTTTGTTCCTAGCAGAGTCATTACAAGTAACACAGACTGGGTAGATGATTTAAGATATAAACATTATTTCTTTCATAGTTCTGGAGGCTGGAATGTTTAGCTAATGGTGTTGGGAGGAACCTGGGCTCTTAAAAATGTGGTGGGGCAAGCATATGTTGTAGACTTGTATCTTTGACTGTAGATGGCCATCGTGCTCCATGTCTCCACATTTACATAATTCTATCTGTGTACTAATTTCCTCTTTTAAAAACACCAATCATGACCAGATATAACCTGATGCAACAATATCATTTAAAAACTCTGTGTCCAAATGCTATTGCATTCAGGGAATTCCATCTTGATGTGTCAATTCTTTTTCTCTTTTAGACAGGGATTTACCTTTTATTGTGTAGGAGAAAATTCAATTCTGGTACAAAGCCCTAGATTGTTGTCAATTCTCATTTTAATACATTTTTAATAAAAAAGAGAAAAGTAAGAAAAGAACAAAAAGCAAAAAGCATAAACAACAGAAAATTCAAAATAATCACAATAGAAGTTTTCAAAGCAGAATGAAATTTAACAATAGTTGTTAGATTGTATATTTTTCTTTTTTTCAAAGAAATAAAAGAAAATAACAAAAAATAGAAAAGCAGAAAAGAAGGGTAGAACAATACCGAATTTTTAAAAAAAGACAACATTCTCATCATAGAATTAATAGTTGATACATTACTCATTGTCATCTAAAAAATAGTTGCCAAAGTCACAAAATCAAAGCATAAATTGTGGCTAGACACTCAAACATTGACAGCACAAATCTTTATGTTTGATGTTCCAACAGAATTTCAGTAATACAGTCATCAATCTTACACACTATACATGCTGTTATACTTTTTAGAGCACGTTCCTTCCCTTTCACTTTCACAATATCTATCACACTCTATGGATCCCAGGATTTGGTCAGCTTTTATTATATTTACAGTTGAGAGACAATGTGATATTTACTCATGTGAGTCTTGCTTATTTCATTGATGAGGATATTTTCAACTTGTCTATATTTACCTATAAAGACTGTAAGACCACCATTTTTATGGATGAGTAGTATTCCATTCTATAAAATACCACATTTTTTATCCACTCTTCAGTTGTTGGGCATTTTGGTTGTTTCCAAGATTTAGCCATCACAAGGTGTGCTGCTATGAACATAGGTTCACATATATATCTGTGACATGAACTTTTCCATTTTTCTGGGAAATAACCAGGAGAGGATGAGCTTGACTGAATGGAACTTCCAATACAAGATTTTTTTATGAATGTCCATATGGATTCCACAGTGGTTGAACCAGTCTACACTTCCACCAACAGTGGAAAAGTGTTCCTTTTTCCCACATCCTTGCCAACATTTGTTATAGATGTTTTCTTGATGACAGCCATTCTTTCCATGGTGAGAGGAAATCTCAATGCTGTTTTAATTTGCATTTCTCAAATGACCAGTGTGATGAACATTTCTTCATGTATTCATTTGCAATTTGTTTATCTTCATCTGAGAACTATATGTTCATCTTATACGCCCATTGTTGGAGAGGGTCTTTGAATTTGGGGGGCTTGATGTTTTTCAGTTCTTTATATGTTTTGGTTATAAGTCCATTGCCTGAGGGATTGTTGGCTAAAATACTTTCACATTCTGTGGGATTTTTCACTTTGTTGTGATTTTTTGAAGTGCAAAATATTTTAAGTAATATGAGATCCCAGTTGTTGAGTCGTTGAAGTATTTCCCCTGTGGTTTGCATTTTATTGATGAACTCTCTCTCTACCCTTATGGCTCTAAGGTTTTCACCTAATTTGTCTTCCAAAACATTGAGTGTTTCTGCTTTAATATTTAGATACTTCATCCATTTTAACTTTAGTTTAGTGTGTGGTGATAGGCATGGGTCTATTTTGAGTCTTTGGTATGTGGAAAGCCAATTTTTCTAACACCATATATTAAAGAGGCTATCTTTTTTCCAGTGAACACGTTTAGCAACCTTGTCAAGTATAAGGTGATTGAGTGTCTTTGTAGTAGTGTTTGCATCTTCTAATCTGTTCTATTGATCTTAAGGTCTATTTTTTTGCCAGTACTATGCTGTTTTTATTACTGTGGCTTTGTAGTACAGTTTCAAGTCAGAAATTGAGATGCCTCCTGTCTTGCATTTGCTGCCCAGAACCACCCTTGATATTCTATGTTTCTTCTGTTTCCAGATGAATTTTATGAATGTTTTTTCTAGATCTTTAAGGTATGTTGATGGTATTTTGATTGAGATTGCATTGAATCTGTATAACTGTTTTCAGAATGTGACCATTTTCACAATGTTGGCTCTTCCTAAGGAAGAGCAAGTGATATTCTTCCATTTTCTAATAACCTTTTCAATCTCTTTTTTAAGAGTAGTACAATGTTTAGCATGTAGATATTTTACATTTTTGTTTAGGTTGATTCCTAAGTATATCCTTTTTTAGGTGCTATTTTGAATGCTGATATTTCCATAATTTCCCTAGCAGTGAGTATTTTGTTTTTTCTACAGGAATGCTATTGATTTTTTTATCCAGCTACACTACTGAATTTGTTTATTACCTCTAGTAGTCTTTTAATGTAGTTTTGGTATCTTCTATGTACAGGATCATGTCATCTATAGATAATGATAATTTAACATCTTCTTTCCATATTTTTATTCCTTTTATTTCTCCCTCTTGTCTGATTTCTCTGGCTGATATTTCTATATCTATATTGAATAGGAGTGGTGATAGTGGACATCCTTGTCTTGTTCCTGATTTTAGAGTGAAGGCTTTCATTTTTTATCAATTTAGTATAATGTTTGCTGTTGGATTGTCATAAATGATCTTTGTGAGGTTGACATACATAACATCTATTCTGAATTTCTGTAGGGTTTTTTAAATCATGAACAGGTATTGGACTTTATAAAAAAACTTTTTTGTGACTATTGAGATGATTATGTGATTTTTATTTTTGGTTCTGTTGATATGGTGTATTACATTTATTGATTTGTGTATATTGAACCATCCCTGCATGGACTAATCAACCCATTTATTTTGGTTAAGAAGACATCCTTTTAAAGTTGTGTTAAACAGTGTCACTAACAATGGTGGAGACTGGATGAACATTTCTACAGTCCAGATTTTTCACTGCCTCTAAATACTGAGTCAATAGCCCCAAGTTTGGAACAAAGCTCATTCAGTCTTGTGGTCCTAGTTAAAATGTTTAGCACTGTAGCTCTAACAACTTCAATGTTTTCAACAGTTATGAGATGAATTACTACCATGTTTACTATACTTAAAGCTAAATTAATATTGGACATATTATGTTTCATTCATTGTTCTGTGTGCAATCCACAATTGTTATGAAAAAAGTCATAGAATCCCTAGTATGGGGATAGGGGAGTTAGCTCTCTGACATAAGCACCTCACTGGCAAGGGCAAGGTCATAAGCTTGATGGCTGGTACTAAAAAAGAATTCCGATTCTGTGCCAGGTTCTACACTGCAAAATAAAAAAGACACAAATAAAAATAATTGACTAAATAAAAGTTATCTATTGCAATGCTTTGAAAGTGCTCACTAAACCTAGTTGAAAGACTTGGGAATGAGCTTTGGTGCTACTGAGAAGTGGTGAAAATTTTACATGTGGCATCTTCTTGAAAAAATGTTAGGTCACTGAGTATGTGACACTGAAGGGAACTGTGGGAAAATGGAGAATTAACGATTAATTAGTCTCCACTCTGAGCATGAAGGTTAAAACCTCAGGCATTTTAACTATTCATGTTCTGTTCTGACCAAGAGGAATATCTTCCATATCCCCTGACAGATTTTGAAGACAAACATTTTTTCCAATATTTTCTTATAAGTGAGAAATTCTCATTAATATAAGCATCAGGCAGCATGCTGAGGATGGACATTTTGTGTTCTTTCATGAATTGAATGGAGATATTCTGGAGGACTAAATATATTTCTTTGTGTTTTAACTTCTTTTGTAAGAACTGACAGATCTTCTCTATGGTACTTCTTGTGTCAAAAACAAAACAAACAAACAAACAAACAAACAATAACCAGCAAGGTTTGATGTGAAAATACAGGGAAAAGAGAAGAAAAGAGCTATGTAGGTTGAGAAGGGGAACAATAAAGAGAGTCAAGATGCATCAAAGGCAGAAATGTTTGAGTTGGATCAAGAGGAAGAAAAAATGAGACAGGTAAAGTGAGACATCCTGAGCTGTGTAAATGATGCAGAGAAGAAAAGAACTTCCGAGTGTGATTGGGTATAGCACACCATAGAAAAAAGACCTTGGAATTTCATGGCTACTTTTAGAAACATAGATAGACAAATATAAGCTTAAGCAAGGAGAGACCCACTAAGAACTTGAGCAAGATTAGTATTTACAACAAATAAACATACAAAGAGATAATACTGACTATTTCAAATAATGTGTGAGTAATGCAAAGCATTTCTAAGATCCTATAAACATGGTCTCAATAATTACTATTAACTCAGAAAGTATGATAAGAACAGTAGCTTTTACAGAAAGAAAGATTTAGCTCTGTATTCTGTTGCTTGGTTCCTAGTGAGTAACCAAGAAGAAGACCCAGATATCACAATAAGTAGAGATATCATTCTTTTATGATTCCAAACAAGGGTGTGGGAACAAGAACCTTTAGGTACTAAACTCAAAATCTAAAGCTTCTTGCAAAAGACAGAAATTATGGTGCAAAAGTAGGCAGTAACACTGAAATATCAAGAATAGGCATAAGTAGGTTTGCTCCTTTTGTGAAAAGTTAAGCCAAGCATCTATGGTATTTTTTTCTTTTTCCACTGTCTAGTCACACAGTTTTATTTTCATTTATATTCTTTTATTATAATTATATTTCTTGGTACATTTTAGATGTACATAATGATCATTTTCATTAGAGGAAATTTGTACCTCTACATGATATTTCTTTATTCTTCTTTTATTCCCCAAAACCCTCGCCTCCTTTTGACCCATATTCATCACTTATTTATTAGAGCTTTTCTTCCATTTTCTTTCTTTCTTTTCTTTCATACTATTTCTTCCTTTTCTCTTCTTATTTCCTTTCTTTCCCTTCCCATTTGAATATTTTATCCCTACTTCCATGTACTTGTTATGCATTTTGGTCCTTCCTTACTCTTTCAAATTCTCCCAGTAGAGAAACAATGGGATACTTAAACATCTCCTGTAATAGTATGTGATAGAGTATTGTGGTGCAATAGAGAAATAAAAGTACAAAACAAAGAGTTTTGTTGAGGTGAGGAAATGGGAAAGAGCACACAACCCATGGTGGTTGGGCTGTCTCCAACCTGAATACAGGGTATGGGATATATGTAAATTTTGACCAGGGATGGTGCTTAGGACAGGCATTGATGACACATGAGGAGGTGATTGGAATTTTGTTCACGCTCACTGTGAAAGTAAAAAGAATGTTGTAATAGGGAAAGCAGAATGTGACCTCAGTGTAAACATCCCCAATTTGGGGTCCCACTACTGTAATATCCTATAATTTATTCTAGGGCAAAACTCTTTCATTCCCATCTTTTTAATTTTAGGAAAAGAGCGAAGTCTCTCTCTTACTACTTCCTGATGAAAATGGGTGCCATATTGGGGATTAGGAAGATTGATGGTATGAAGTTTGCTGCCCATGTAGAAACTGGCACCAGGTGTTTCAACCAGGACAACTTTATCATTGGTGAATGTACACATCCTAGATTGGGAACACAAAGAGACAAGGTCCTATGAGGATCCAGGCTACTATCATATTTAAGGACCCAGGAAATGTAGAAGGAAAAATGTCCTTGAACCAAATGTGTCATTCCGTCAGTGTCATGGTGAGGAAGAATCTGAAAAATAACCACGGAGTTGGGAGGGGTGGAGTTATGAGAGTTAAATATTCCCTAAGGGTAAAAAAAAAGTTAAAGGGTAAAAGTTAAATATTCCCCTAAGGGTAAAAATTTAAAGGGTAAATGTTAAAAATGTTAGTAGGAATTGTCCTTCTTTTAAGAGTTGAACTGGAAAGAATAAGTAGCATGAGAAATATAAGGCCTGATGATAGAATTTCCATGTTTGGGAAATTATAGAACAGTGGTAGGTAGGGCCATGGCTGTGTCACTACAAGTGATATGAGATCTTAGACCTACCAGAGTCTCATGTTTAACTAACCAGCTGAGGGCGGAGAGAACTAAGATAGTTATAGTAAAAACATTAAGTAAGAGAATGGAGGGGATCAGGAAATAAATAGGGCAACAAAACATGACCTAGCTTAAAAACTGTGGCTGTGGGGCCTTGGTGAGATGGAGACAGAAGACAAAAAATGAGACAGCTACTCAGACTGCTTAGGGTCAGGTGAGTTAGCAGTAGGAGGGCACTGCTTACCTTGAGTGATGTGGAACCAGGATGGAAGTCCAGTGACCCTAACACAGTTGAAGTTCCCAGGAAGACCAGGTAGGGGCCATTTCATTTTAGCTGGTGTCATGCTAAGAGATCTGAGAGATAGAGGCTGGACCATTATCTGACTGAATACTCTGAGGTAAACCCAAACTTGTGATGATTTTCTCTAACAGAAGTTTAGTAACTACATCAGCAGTCTCCTTGGTTGTAGGAAAGGCTTTTATCTATACTGAAAAAGTAAAAACAAAGATGAGAAGATATTTGAGAGATTTGGTACTGGGGCATGTGTGTAAAATCTACCTGTCAATTCTGAACATGGGTTTGTCTGTGAGATTGATGAATAGGAAAGAAAAAGAGTGGTATGCATCTCTGAGGAGAGGTTTTACTATAGAGATGACAGATGTAAATTGTTGAGACCTCAGAGTGTCTGGGTCAGTCTATGTAAACACAGAATCCTGACAATCAGGGTGTAGGGGAAAATGGCAAAACTGCATTTTTAATTTCTAGGGCTATGACTTGTGTGGTAGATGGAGGGATATGGGAGAACATAGTACAAGAGTTTGGCATCATGGTGTGAATTGGGGTAACAGCATTATTGATTACCCTAAGGTCTTGTATCAGATTATAGGACCTATTAGGCTTGAGTACCAGGACAATGGGAGTATTGTAGGGTGAATTGGTAAGTTTAAGAAAACCATTGTCTTAAAGATGCTTGATTATAGGCTTAGGTCCCCATAAATGTTTGGGAGCTATAGGATATTTGGGAACATAAGGAAAAATTAGAGGATCCCTGAGATGAGTTAAAATAGGCATGGCATGGGTAACATGGGTGGGGTTCGAGGTATCCCAAACTATGGGATTGACCACAGAAGAAGGGAGGGGTGGAGATAGGCTTTGCAGTTCACTGTAATTGTGTCTTAAGGTTGAGAGATGTGGAGAGGGATAAGTAAAGGAGAACTTAAGCTTTGAAGAAGATCTCTACCTAAAAGGAATATGGGTCATGTAAGAAGTACTATAAAGCTATGAGTAAAGAAGAGAGTCTGGAATCTGCATGGAATAAGCCCTGTCTTCAGAGACTGTGTAGGTTGGCCATCCATACCCACTACAGAGACTGAGGACTTAATACAATGGCTTGAGAACTCAGGAAGAACACTATATGTAGTGGCCTCTATGTCCACAAGTACAGAGACTGTCTTACCTGAGACAACCAGTGGGACTTGGGGCTCTGAGAAGGATACCTTAATAGAGGGCTGTGGACCCCAAACCTGATCAATCTTCAGCAGTACATCCAAGTAGATAAGCCAGTGATGAATGCCATTACCATGAGATCTCCTGTGAGGACAAGGATTTAGAGGATGGCTTAACTGTTCTTTGGCTGCTAGGATAGTCACTCTTCCAATGGCCCTTGAGATTGCAATAGGAGCAAGGCCTCAGAGGAATGCCAGGGTTAGGGCACTCTCTTGCCCAATTTTCTTCTTAGTTGCACTTGAAACATTGTCTGGGTGGGGCTCAGGCAGCTCCACCTTCTTTCCATTTACCTGTCTTAAAGCTCCAAGTGTCATTGTTAAAAGATCAGCTTGTTATTTTTTCTTTTGATTTTTAACTCTGTTGTTGAAAACAGAGACAGCCATAGTAATAAGGTCTCCCTGTGGGGTTTGAGGGCAAAGTTTAGCCTTTTGTCTTGGGATCTGGCCCACATTGGAAGCTATCTGTCTCCTCCACTGTCACAAGACATCTGGTTCTCTGTTCTGGCTATTTTGAGGCACTGGCTCTGTCTGACTCCCTATAATAATTTTAACTGTCTTAGCTGCCTGTAGCATTTTTTTCTCTGAAGCAGTAACCCATGCTGCCATGAGGGATAATGGTCAGTCTTAGGCTGAAGGGGGTTGAAGTTGTCTAATGGTAGTACATGAGTATTGCAGAGCTTTTAACTTGTGGCCCTCAGTAGATAATAGGCATTTTCTTCTTGGGTCAGTGTACAGCATTAAGTCTAAATAAGCCAAAGGAAAAGAATCAATTAAGTATGTAGGAGTCAAATAATAGAATCAACAGGGTATTTATGAGTTTAATTTTGTAATGGCTTCCCATAAGGAAGATAAGGATAAGGTCTAGGGAATTTTACAAGCTGATATATCATTCATTTGTCATACACACAGTTAGATTTTACATTTCTATAAGTACCTCCTGTGATGTTAGAATGTCTAATGTCAAGTGATTTAGGAGGATAGCCTGTTTTATAAATTTTACTTATTTTTATTTAGGAGAGAATTGAGCTGTGGTATCACTTAAGACCTGTTGGTTATAGTTAATTACATCCCCAATATGCATCATATAACCTTTCTCTGGAAAAGATTTGGTGGACCTCAGGAAAAGAAACCTAAAGGAATTTAGTATATTTGCTAGGATATCTTGGTATTTTACACATTTTAGGCAAGAATAAACTTTAATCAAAGCATACATAATCAAAGTTTAAATCATGTATCATCAAATCAAGAGCAGTAGGGCTGACAGTTAAGTCTAGAAACTGCTTTTAGGATATAGCAATTGTAACTCATTGGCTCGTAGGTACTTTTATTGATCTCATCCTAGTTACTTCATCCATTGTCATTTTCATAATGTCTACTGTAGTTTTTGCATCCAAATAAATTCTTTAGTTTTTTTATGCCATGGAGATTATTTCGTGTTTACACATATGAGTTCAAGTTGTTTTACCTATTAAAATTATCTCTAGTTACATCCATTTACCTACAAGTGCCTCGAGATTATCCTACTTTATAACTGGGTATCTTTCCATTATATGAAATTCCCATGTTTCTTATCCATTCTGCAGAAAAAAAGGCAAGTTATCTTTGCTTTTTTCTGGTTTCCTGTTATGGGGAAAAACTGTATTCTCTCCTTTGATTTTCAGTCTATGAACTTCCTTTTGTGTTAAATGTGTTTCTTTTATGCAGCATATTGATGGTTCTTGTTGCTTGATCCACTCTCTCTGTTTTTCTACTTATTGCTGATTTGAGGCCATCTGTGTTAATGGTTGCAACCGACATAGATTGGCTCATCTGTGTCATGCTATGCACCACTTTTTCCCTATATTCAATTGACTTCCCTATTTGACAGTCCTCTTCTGCTTCTGTTTGTGGAACCATGGTTATCTTTATCTCTCTCTAGCATACCCGTTAGCATTCTCTGTAGGCTTGCTTTGGTGGTTATGAATTTCATTAGTTATACTTATGGGCCTTTCTTTATAGGCTTTTCTCTTCCTTCTAACATCTTTTAAGATTCTGTTCCTATACTGAATTTCCAGGATGTTGATTATTGTATGTGTGGATGTAGATTTATTTTTTATTATTTATTAGCTTTTAATATGCTTAGTTTACATGTAAGCCAGTTTCCTTTCCCAGATAGGAATATTTTCAGCTATTATTTTCTTAAGGTATTTTATATCATATGTGTTGTCACATTTAGTTCATTTAAACCTATTAATTTTTTGCTGTTTGTTTTTGTATCATCTTGCAACTGTTGAATTGTTACTTTCTGATTCATTGTTCACTTTAACAGATTCTTCTTTTCCTGTTCACTAGGTGCAAAATTCTATGCAATGTCTTGAAGTCTGTTTACACACTCATTGAGGAAATTTTTCCAGGTTTCAATTGAATTTTTGGTTTCCTAGTTATCTCTTTGAACTTGTTTCATGCATTGTAGTTCTTTCTTATATTGTTTCTTCAATGTTCTAGTATTTTTGCTGTGTAACTGTATTTTTTAAACTATGTCTTCTTTATGTGTCTTTATCATTATGTTTATCATGTTTTTCTTACCTGGAAGATTATCGCTGATCTGAGTTCCTTTACAAATTTATGGTCTTGCATCTTTGCTTCAGTTGATATCATTTCAAAACATTGAGATTCATGAGTTACATTTTTTTCTATGTCCATGTCTCCTTTCATTGTTTGGAATTGGCTGGAGGTTTGTGTTTCCCTTTTTTCTTTCATTTTGTCTTTTTCCTGTGTTCCTTTTGAGAAGTTGAATGCAAATTTTAAACTGTTTCTTGGATTGAACATGGCTGTTTGTATTACAGAGATTTCCTTAGTTGAGTGAGAGATGTTAGACTGTCCTTACTGGTTTCTAAGTAGATCAAAGACTGTCCAGATTGAGGATAGCACTGGGAGGACATTTAGCACACTCCATGTGGCTCACCAAGCATTCCTGGCAAATTGACATGATTGGGCATGTCCTACCAGGTTCTCAGTGGCATACTAAAGATTAATGGTATGGGGAATACACTGTGTAGGACTTCAGCTCATGCCACATGGTACACCAAAGCTCCTTGGACACCTGTGGTCACTCAGTGGGGCCTATCAGGTTCCAAGCAACATGCTAAGTCTGCATGGTTAGGTGGAGTTCAATGTGGAGGCCTTCTACTTTAACCACTCAACACAATAGAAGCTCACAGCTAATTGAGGGTCACTGAGCAGGACCCAACCAGGGCCTAAGTGATGACTCAAAGGTCCTGGACAGTTTGGGGGTATTGGGTGTGGTCCTTCCAGGTGCTGAGGAATGTCACATGGCTGCACAGCTAGAAAGAGTTCACAATGAGGCCTTCAGCTCACATATGGCAACTTGTAGCTACATGTGGGTTATGGGGTGGGGACCAGTCATAACCCAAGTGATGACCCATAGGTCCTGGGCTGTATGGGGATGTTCTGGGGAATCCTACCAAGTTCTGAGCAATGTCCCACAGCTGCACAGCTAGAGTTTGTGTGGAGGCCTACAGCTTCCCTGTGGCAGCTCCCAGGTACTTTAGGACTCACTGGGTTGACTCTCTTTTAATAGTTCATTCTCTCCTTGTCCTTCACCCAAAGAACCTGAAGGGCCACATGGATCATGACACTCTATCTAGGTTGGGTGTCTGAAAGGTTCCACTACATTCTAATATTCTCAACATGAGAAGCATGCCTTCATTGCAGCAGTCACTAGAATAATCTTAAAATGCACTCAAGCCATACCTTCCTGCACTGGACTCCAACTATCAATGCCCAGCTCATGATGCAAAGGAAATTTACACTTCCTTATTAGTCACAGTCTAAACACTCTCACCTTTGCTGAAAAGTTTCTGTTGAAGTCTGACTTGAGACTGATGACAAAATTCTGCAGATGTGAGACCCACATCAATACTCAGTGGCCTCTTCCTTCTGCCTCAGGATCATGTCATCATTTACTTTCAAAGCAGGAAAGAGGCAGAGTTATGTGTGGACTCTCTCTCATCAGAGAAGATGGAATCCTGGATTTTGCAGCTCTAGATAAACGATCCTTTAAGAGAAATACATCACTTCTTTGCTCCTGATGGCAACAAAAGAAAAACACGAAGGTGGAAAATCCACCTAAGCATCAATTAGAGGAAGCAATATTGTTGTTATATTGGTATTGAATTAATTTGTTATATATTTATGTATTGTAAAATAATACAGTTTATGTACCAGACAGAACTTTTTGACAACTATTAAAATTCTTTTTCAATATATCTGAATATTTTGAGACTAAATATTAACTCATTTGAAGATCAGTTGTTCAATGATGGATTCCTAATACTGTCATTATCTGTGAGGTCACTATATTACTCTTGTCTGTGTAGTTCTTTTAACCAGAAGCCAAGCATATGTGTAAAGAATATGACATCTTTAGATCAATAATTTTTTTGTGTTTGGATAAATGTTTAATAATATATTTGTAGTATTGCCTGGATAAGTCTTAACATTGGCTACTTGAGTGTTATAACTACTGATTTAGTCAGATTGTGGTAACTCATCTTGGAATGGCTGTTTTAAATTTAACAAAAATTCTGTCACAGAGCAACACAACTGCTCCAAATTCTTAAAGCATGACTGAACTTCTTAAAGGCTTCTTAGTGAAGCTGTCTTTCCTCATTATATTGTAACAAACAATTCTGAGATGCAACACTCCACACCTTCTATCATGAGGGGAGTCCCAGTTTTGCTCTACAAACCAGGAGAATAAGCAGAACTGCTCCTGTGTGACAGCAACAATCAGGGAATCCTTTGGGTAGCTGCTACCATTTGGAAAAGCCAACCCCATGCATTCTCCAGAACCAAGGTTCAAAGAAATTCAGGTATCTAGACCATTTCTTCCACTACATATGACCAGCCACTTTTGTAAGTGTCTAGGACAACACAAGTGGCTCTTCTGAAGGAAAATACCAAGATGAATGAGCAAAAGACAGTCTTAGACATCCAATCCATACAGAACAAGTCTGACTGATATTGACATATAATCAGTTGGAAGTTACACATCAGAACTCCCTCAAGAGAGAGATAGCAAATAAAGGAAAAAATCAGTTTCAAGAGACTGTAAAAATAATCAGCTCAGAAATAATATCTCAGTTAAAAAGAGGAAATCACAGACCTAGTGAATAAATTGCTGAGCATATCAAAAAGAAGACTGAGACTTCAAAATGAGGATCATGACATAAGGATGGAAAACTTGGATGAACAACATGAGGAAATTACAATGTATGAAACACACTCAGAGAAATCAAGAAACTAAAACTCTATTGACAATTGGCAAAACTGCTTCAAAGAAACTAAAGTTGAATGTTAATACTGTCAAAGGATTGCAGCTGCTGACTGAAGAAGGAAAGATATCTTGAAAACAACAAGGAAACCTGAAAAAAGAATTAAATATCTGCAAGATGATGCCAAGGAAAATGAATTAAAAATGATTAGTGTCAGCAAAAAGGCAAGAGTCAACACAAGTAACATAAAAGGTCTATAAAAGTAACAGCAGAAATGTGCTAAAGTATGCTAAAAGGACCTGACATTCAGATATGTGAGGCTATAAAATTCTAATTAATCATAACCAAAGTCAATCTACACTCAGACCCCATGTTCAAGATTCCAGAAATTCAGCACAAGAAGAGATATTAGGACTTCCAGTGTCATGGCTCCCTGTCTACTTTTCAGTGCTGACAGTCTCTAAGCTTGCTAGACCACCTTCTGGGATTTCTGCTGGCTGCAGGTTGTGTGGGAAGGACTCAGGGAAACCCAAAAGCCTTGCAATGAGTTGCAGAAACTTCCTGGAAAGGTTCAAACTTGACCGTGCACATGGTATTTTAAGTACCTGTGAATTTTGCACAATCCTCAGCATCCATTGTCAGCAACAAACTGTAATCTGTTGGTAGAATTTTATTGTGAAATAACAAAACAGGAAAATGCCTAAGGTGAGTCCTGGTGACCTGGGAAATATGGAGAACTATGTTCCTGGTGTTTGAGTTTCTGGGGAGCTACTGGGACACTGAACTGTGTCCAGCAGATTTCAGGGCCTCAGTCAACCATACCCAGCGATCTTGTTTCAGTTCAGGAGGCAGAAACCTTGCACAAGGACTCTGGGCTCATTTGAGCTGGCCTGGGGAGAGGTTAAGATCAGCATTGCCAGTGGTTGAGTTCATATCCACACCGCTAGGAGAGAGGATTGTGCCCCAGGGTTTCCAATGGCCCCAGTTCTACACACTCAGCTTCTGCCTCTCAATTTAGGGAGCCAAGTGCCTTCAGGGGAACTGAGACTGCTCCAGTCGCTAAGGGTGCAGGAGGGGATTTGCCAAACATCCAAAGGAAGCTTTGCAACACCACTCAAAGCTAGGAAATAAAGTAAAATGACAACAGGAAAGACCCAAAGGCAGGCACAAAGCTCCAGCCCATCCCAAGAAAGCCTGGGAGCCATGTACAGAGAAGAAAACAGAAGCCATACACCTGAAATGACTGAAATGATATCAGCTGCAATAAAGAAGCAACTAGGGAAGCTATGGAGAAATTCAAATCACAAATAATTGCCCAGGTAAAAGAAGAAAGGATAAAAGTAGTGAAAGAAATAGTGAACATAGCTAGTGAAGACACAGCTGAAAAATTAGAGGAACAATGCAAAAAGATAGAATCCCTGAATGAACGCTATAAGAAACAAACAGAATCCATAAAGCAGATTAAAGAGATATACAAGAAATCAAAAATTCTATTGAAAACTGTCAAAACTGCCTCAATGAAAGTGAAGATAGAATTTCAGACCTCGAAGATAGGATTGCAGCTAATGAATAGGAAAGGAAATATCTTTAAAAAATAACAAAGAATCAGGAAAAAAAATTCAACAGCTGCAAGATGATGCAAAGAAAAATAACATAAGATTAATAGGGCAAAATGAAAAAGAAGGTGACAGCCCAAATGATATCCAGAGGATATTTACAGAAGTAATAGCTGAACACTTCCCAAAAATGAGAAGGAAAGGCACATTTGGATTAGTAAGGCATATAGAACTCCAAATAGCCATAACCAAAATAAAACTAGACCCAGACACATAATGACCATGCCAGAAATAAACCTTAAGAACAGAATACTAAAAGCTGTTAGGGAGAAAAGACAAATCACCTATAAAGGAAAACCTACCAGAATCACAGCAGACTTCTCAACACAAACAATGAAGTCATGAAAAGCATGGAGTGAAGTATTTCATATCCTAAAGGAAAACCACATCAAATCTAGAATGACATACCCTGCAAAACAGTCCTAAATGGATGGAGAAATAAGATATTTCCATGACAAAGAACAGCTGAAAAACTTGATCATCAAACCAACCCTACAAGGAATACTGAAAGGTATTCTACATACATAGGATAAAACCAAACAGTGCAAACAACTAAATAGAATGGAAAGCTAAAGATACAAAAGCACAAAGCTAACATGTCAAGAATAAAGCAATATATAACAGTTATAACCATTAATGTAAATGGCCTGAACTAAGCAATCAAAGGAACAGACTGGCAGAATGGATCAAGAAACAACATCCAACCATATGCTGTCTACAACAAACCCATCTAACCCAAAAAGAAACATATAGACTGAAAGTCAAAGGATGGAAAACAATACTTCATGCACAGAAAAAAAAAGCAGGAGTGGAATCCTGTTTGCAGACAATGTGAATTTCAAACCAAGAATGATCCAAAGACATAAACACGGTCACTAAATACTATTTAGGGGAAAATATTCAAGAGGCAGAGAAAACAACATTAAATATATATGCATCAAATTCCAGAGCACCCAGCTATACAAAGCAAATTTTAACAGAAATGAAAAATCAAATAAGCAATAACACAGTTATAACAGGACACTTTAACACACCATTGACACAAAGGGACAGATCAACTAGACAGAAAATCAGCAAAGAAATAACAGAACTGAATCGCACCTGTGAACAAGTGGACTTGATAGACATATACAGAGTGTTCCATGCAACAACATCAGAATACACATTCTTCTCAGTAGTACATGGGACATTCTCTAAAATAGAACTTATACTATCCCACAGAACATATTTATGTAAGGGCAAAAGAATTGAAATTATTCCATGCAAGTTATCAGATCATAGTGCCATGAAATTAGAAATTAACGATAAAAGCAATTGCAAAAACTTCACAAACACATGGAAACTGAGTAATACACTCTTGAACAATCAGTGGGTCATGGAGGAAATTAAAGAAGAAATTAAACAACATGTACACAAACAAAATTACAAACACAACTTACCAGATTTTGTGGTTTGCAATGAAAGCAGTCCTAAGAGGAAAATTTATTGCACTGAGTTCCCACAGAGGAAGACAGAATGAACACAAATAAACAACCTGATACTACAACTCAAACATCTAGAAAAAGAAGAGCAAGTCAAGCCCAAAGCCAAAAGTAGGGAGGAAATTATAAAGATCTGAGGAGAAATTAATGCAATAGAGTCTAAGAAAACAATCCAAAGAATCAATGAATCAAAGAATTCATTCTTTGGAAGAGTAAATAAAATTTATAAACTCCTAGCAAACCTTATTAAAAAAAGAAAAGAAAAAATCAAATTCATGCAATAAGGAATGAAAAAGGTGATATTAATACAGATTCGGTGGAAATACAGAAGATCATCAACACCAATTTTGAAAACCTCTACTCTCATAAATTCAATAACACAGAAGATATAGACAGAGTCATAGATACATATGAAATACCAAAGATGGATCAGGAAGATGTAAAACTACTGAATACCCAATTTCTATTACTTATATTGAAAATGTAATTAAGTCCTTGCCAACAAACAGATTCCACACAAAGATGGATTCACTGCAGAATTCTACAAGAAATACAAGGAAGACTTAATTCCAAACTCCTCAAACTCTTCAGTGAAATGGAAAAGGAAGCAATTCTGCCTAAGTTTTTTTCTGGAAGCAAACATTACTCTAGTACCAAAACCAGAGAAAGACTCAACTAAAAAAGAGAACTATAGGCCAATATCCCTAATGAACATAGATGCAAAAATTCTCAATAAAGTATCAGCAAACAGGATGCAGCAAACCATCAAGAAGAGTATTCACCCCGACCAAGTGGGATTCATCCCAGGAATGCAGGGATGGTTCAACATAGGTAAATCAATAAATGTAATCTACCCTATCAATAGAGCCAGAATTAAGAACTACATCATCATCTCTATAGCTGCAGAAAAAGCTTTTGATAACTTCCAACACTCATTCATGATAAGAACCTTATGGAGAATCAGAATAGATGGTCTTTACCTCAATATGATAAAGGCCATATCTGACAAACCAACAGCCAGCATCATATTAAATTGCCAAAAACTGAAATCCTTTACGTTAAAATCAGGCACCAGACAAGGTTGTCACCTGTCACCACTCATATTCAACATAGTACTGGAAATACTAGCCAGAACTTAGAGGAGAGAGAGAGAAATAAAAGGAGTAAAGATAGGAAAAGAAGTTAAATTATCATTATTTGCAGATGACATGATTCTTTACATAGAAAACTCGCAAAACTCCATTGAAAAACACCTATATATAATAAATAAATTCATCATTGTAGCTGGATACAAAGTCAATACTCAAAAATCACCCCTATACACTAACAACCCTATACACTAGTGTGTAGCACCCCTATACACTAACAACAAAAATACTGAGAGTGAAGTAAGAGAAACCACACCCTTCACACTAGTATCCAAAAAAAATTAAATACTTAAGAACTAAACTCATGAAAGAAGTAAAAGAGCTCTACAGGGAAAATTATAATGCCCTGAAAAAGGAAATCAAAGAGGACCTCAGAAAATGGAAAGACATCCCCTGTTCATGTAAAGGAAGAACAAACATTGTGAAAATGGATATTCTCCTAAAATTACTATACAGATTCAATGCAATCCCAATCAAAACACCACTAATATACCTCATAGATCTCGAGAAATCACTCCTAAAATTCATTTGGAACAAGAAAGGACCTACCATATCAAAGGCAATTCTAAGCAGCAAAGGTAACGCAGGAGGCATCACAATCCCTGATTTTAAATCATACTACAAAGCTACAGTAATAAAATCAACATGGTATTGGAACAAAAGAGACCTGAAGATCAGTGGAATAGATTGTAAGATACAAGCACAACCACAAACTCACTCAACCACCTTATCTTTGATAAAGGTGCCAAACATGCTCCCTGGAAGTAAGATAGTCTCTTTAACAAATAGTGCTGGAAAAATTTGCTATCCATATGCAGAAGACTAAAACTAGACCCATGCCTATCACCATATACTAAACTAAAATCTAAATGGATTTATTAAATCCATTTAAACATAGTTATTAAAACAGAAACACTAAATCTGTTGGAAGACAAAGTAGATAAAAACCTCAAAGATATAGGGGTAGGTAGAGAATTCATGAACAAGAATGAAACTCCCAGGAAATATTTCCCAGAACCAAGAACTGGGACCATATGTTATTAAAGTGTTTCTGCAGGTCAAAAGAGATTTCCAGCATAGTGAAAAGAAAACCCATAAATCGGAAAAAATCTTAATGGACTGGTCCTCAGACAAAGGACCTTCTGTCTCGACCTTCTGTCTAGAACTTATAAAGAATTTAAAAAATCAGATCCTTGAAATTCAAAGACCCAATCCAAAAATGGGCATCTGAAATGAATACACAGTTCTCAGATGAAGAAATATAAATGGCTGATAAATACATTAAAAAATGTTCATCATCATTAGCCATGAGAGACATGCAAATTAAATCCACACAGTGATTCCATCTCATCCCAGAAAGAATGTCCAGGATAAAAAACCTACCAGCAACAAATGCTGGAGAGGCTGTGGGGAAAAAGAAAGTCTTCTGCACTGTTAGTGGGAGTGTAGACTGGTGCAACCACTGTGTAGGTCAGTCTAGAGATTCCTCAAAAAGCTGGGTTTGGAAGTCCCAGTTGACCCAACTATTCCACTTGTAGGCATATTCCCAGAAGAACTGAAAACATTATACCACAGTGGTAAATGTGCACCCATGTTTATAGCAGCACAATTTGTAATAGCCAGATCTTGGAAACAACCTAAGGCCCATCGCTGAGGAGTGCATAAAAAATTTGTGGCATTTTTATACAATGGAGTACTGCTCAGCTATGAAGAATGATCACATTGAGATATTTATAAATAAATGGACACAACTTCAGACCATACTCATAAGTGAAATAAACCAAACTCAAATGTGTAAATACAAATAGTGTCCCTAGTATGAGAGTTGCTTAGAGTATATAAGATTTTATGGTAATCATACTTTCCCATCTCATTGCTTTGAAGCCTTTCAATGCTTTCATTTATCAGTTGGAATGGTTTTATTCTGTTTTATTTGACTTTATTAGGTATGATGGTATGAACAGCAGTTTTGAAGTAAACAAAACGTTATGGCAGCCATTGCTGATTTAATATCATCGTCCTTAGATGTCCTACCATGCTTCTACTCTGCTATTACCATTGGTTCTATCATGTTGTGTCTTATTGGGATTTTAATATATATAATAGTATAAACAAATCTTTTTATTGAAAATGAGATATTACAGTAGCCTTTGATTATAGTTATTCGGTTCATAATGTTATTCTTTCATTCTCTTAAATTGTTTTATACTATTGTGTTATGTTTTATATTGTTGTATTTGAAATGATGCTCAACTATAGCAGAGAAAGAGATATTTGGATAGCTACTGTTAGTGTCTGACTGTATTATTGTGAAGTATTGTGTTGCTTATGTTCTGTTCTGATCTGCTTTGTTCTGCCCTCTTTTGTATGATTCTCTTTAAAATGAAGAAAGAAATAACAAGAAGAGAATATTAAAGGCTGTTACAGAAAAGAAACAGATCCTCTATAATGGGAAATCCATCTGAACCATGGTAGACTTCCCAACTCAAAACATCAAGTCAGGAAGAATTTGGAGTAATGTGTTTTGAGTTCTGAAAGAAAATAAATCCAAGCCAGCTTGAGGAACTCTGCAGAGCTACCTTTCACAATTAATGGAGAAATAAGACACTTCCATGATACAGAACAAGTGATGGAATTGACCACCACCTATAGAACCCAACAAAGAGTACAGATAGATTTTCCAGAGGGAGAAAAATTGACCATATATCGAGGAGCAGCAGCAGGTCAGGACTGATCAAGGAAGAAAACTGAAAAAAGGAAGAATGTGGGGAGTAAATTGCAGAAGATAACATGGCACAGGCAAGCCAATGCATCCCTGTGGTAAATATTCATGTAAATTGCCTCAATTAATTAATAAAAAAACACAGTGGAATGAAACAAAAAATAAGATCTATTAATATACTGTATGCAAAGAAGACATTCAAGTCAAAATAAAGTGCATACTCTGAAAGTGAAAGGAGAAAAAACAATGTTCCAGAAGACAAGAAGCAGAAAGAAACAGGAGTAGCTTGCCCATGAACTATAGAACTGACAAGAAATATACGATATTTTCATACAATGGAAACTACTCAGTTATGAATAGGGATAAATTCAAGGTTCTTGTGTGTAAACAGATACAAGCTGATACATGCTGATGGGTGAAAAGGTTCAGACTTACATTTGGTTATCGCCCTAGTAAAAGAAAACTGAATTAGTAGAATTGAAAATGTACAAAAAATATTTTGAATATGAAAGGGGAAGAAAAATTTTTAAAAGGAAAGTCTGTGGGCATTGTTTTAATATTACTGTCTTGTTTTGAGGTCCTATATTTTTTACATTGTATTGTGTCATTTGATTTTTTTCATTAAGATTGTTCTGTTTGATTCTATTATGCCTGATTTTAAGGGCAGCTATTTTTGAAGATGAAAAAGCATATTATGGTAGCCATTTTTGATATTCTATTATCTTGTTTTGAAATTCTGAATAACGTTCTTCACTTTGCTATGATTGGCTTAGTCTGTTTTTTTTTGTTTTGTTTTGTTTGATATGATTATGGTGAATGGAATGGGCAGCTATTTTCAAGAAATCACAAGGCATTATGGTACTCATTGTTGAGTTCTTATTATCATGTTTTGTATTCTCATTTCACTCATTGTTTGTTCTAATTGGATTTATACTGTTCCATGTTGTTTGGTTTTATTTTCTCTAAAAAAAGTGTTTCACATACAAACAAATGTAGTGTGCAGAACTCTAGAGGTAAGACCAAAATAAATATATACTGAGGCATATAATAATTAAGGTTTCTGAAATTCATTACAAAAAGATTGTTAAAAGCAACCAGAGAAAGGAAACAAAGCAGCTACTAAGTTAATCCCATCAGAATCACAGAAGAGTTCTCAAAAAAAGCACTTAAATAAAAGACAATTTAGAATGAGGTATATCATCCTCTAAATTAAAAAAAATGGACTGAGATGTTCTGCAACACTATATTTCAAAATTGGCACAGAAATAAGTTATTTCCATGTCAAAGTACACCTGAATAAATTCATTACCATGAAATCACCTCTTCAGAATGCTCTGAAGCATATTTAGAAAGAAAAATGAACACCAAAATGACAAGAACACCAATGGAAAAAACCACCAGTTAAGACAAGCAATTAAACAGAGGAGTAAGACAAGGAACCAGAAAGAAGAAAATGATGTAAAAATTTAGACCAATATGTATCTGTTATCTTCAACAATGAAAATTATCTCAACTCATTAATCAAACAAACAGACTCATAGAATGGATCAAAAAGTAAGACATAATATGTGCTGCATTCAACTCATGCACTTACTTCAAAAGCAATTTATGGACTAAAATTAAAAGGTTGAAAAATAATACTCTCTATGACTGGAAATCAGAAAAAAAATAGGACAGGAATTCTAATTGCTTATGTTTGGAACTTCAAGTCAAGACTCATGAAATGAATCAAAGGTCACAACATTATAATTAACAGATTATTTCAAGAAAACATAACAACCAGCAGGAAATCTCCCAGAGACCACCATTGTGGCCTGACTCTGGGATTGGGAACCTCCCAGAACCACAGAGTCGCCTGTGCTGTTTGGATTGAAGGTCTGCGGAGACTGGCATCTGGGCCTGACTGTTTGGGACTGGTAGGCCTACCTTCATCTGCAGGGAACTTCCCGGAGACCAACATCTGGGCCAGGTCAGTTTGGGCCCACAGGCCTACCCTTCACCCGCAGGAAATCTCCCAGAGACCAGCATCGGGGCCTGACTCTTTGGGACTGGGAACCTCCCAGACCTGGAGAGAGGCCTGGGTGGTTTGGATTGGGAATTTTGTGGACACTGGCAACTTGGCCAGGTCTGTTTGGGGCCAGGAAATTTGCAGAAACCAGGATTTTGGCCTGACCCTTTGGGACCTGTAGGCCCGCCCTTCACTTGCAGGAAACCTCCTGGAGACCTGCCTGGGACAAAGTACGGTGGCCTGGCCTGCCTGAGATTCCACAGGCTCCGGGTTGACCACACCCAGCATTCACTTTACATCTTAGGGAGCCAGGAGCCCACAGAGGGGAGTTAGGACCCTGTGATGAAGCCAAGAGCCTGTGGGGGAGCCACTGTCCCTCCAGGAACTGAGGGTGGAAGAGGTAATTCACCACACATGCAGAGAAAGCATTGGAACACCGCTCAAAGCAAGGAAATATAGAAAAATGACAAAAGGAAAGACCAAAAGGCAGGCTCAAAGCTCTAGCCCTCCCCAAGAAAGCTTAGAAGCCGTGTACATAGAAGAAAAAAGAAGCCATACACCTGAAATGTCTGAAATGATATCAAATGAAATAAATGTGCAAATAGGGAAAGCTATGGAGAAATTCAAATCAGAAATACTTGCCCAGGTAAAAGAAGAATTGATAAAAATAGTGAAAGAAATAGTGAATGCATCTAGTGAAAACACAGCTAAAAAATTAGAGGAACAAAGCAAACAGATAGAATCCCTGAATGAACAATACAAGAAACAAACAGAATGCATAAAGCAGATTCAAAGAGATATACAG